>JAMZAV010002313.1:0-225884 GCA_024449915.1 Sweltsa coloradensis | reverse complement strand
TTTATTTTATCTGTAAGAAACTTTGTCTTTGATGTTATTTTTCCTCAGTAACCTACTTATTCTGTCGGTGGTCTTGTGAACAAATGGCAGCACTGCTATAGCCACTGTTTCAGCTGAGTCTTCCATTTCTTCCCTTATCTTGGCTTTCCTTGAAAATGCTTGTTTTGATGGTTTTTGGTGAATATCCATTCTGGAGGAATGCAATTTTCCAAAACCTTTAGTTCCCCGTGAATGTGTTTTCATCTGTTAGACGTTTCGACCTGATGGTGAGTGAATTTATAACTGACATTTTTCTGTTTTCGGGTGGTGGTGAGAATCGGCATGTAAATAACGGTCTGTATGTGTTGGCCTTATTAGTGCGGCGGTCGAAGGCTAAAAAGACGCATATTTCAGCTTTGACCCATACAGGCGGTACTATTTCGCGAATCCAAATATAAATCGTCGGCTACTTCATTACCCACTAGAAAAATGACGTTGTGGTCTCGAATGCGTGTACGTCATAGATTTACGACGCCATCTTGGATGCGCGGCGTCGATCGCATTTGCGTTATAAATCATGTTGTAAATTCTGTAATTTTTGGATTTAAAAAATCAAATTTAGCACGTTGTGTTCACAAGACATGGGCGTTCATTATGCTTTATTTTTATTTCGGATTGCAACAATAAGTCAAGGTGAAAAATCAACAATTGCGGGGAAAATTAACATTTCAGAATTACACTAAAATGTTCTATATTTTTTTACAGTTTAAACCATCAACATTTTCTTAAGGACACGGGGATGGATTTTAATTGCGGAATACATTTGTGAACACGTCCGTATTTTTCATTTTGCTTAAATGCAAATACTTTGGTCGCTTTGGTGGTAAACGTGATGAAAAGCGTAGCGTGGGCAAGCTACAAAACTGGTCGAATACTTATTGTTGGATGCATTGTTATACAGATCCTGGCCAAAAGAGACGTGGAATCTTGACCTGGTCGAGTTTTCTCTTCCTATCCTGTTAGTGTATACCTTGAGGATAAAAAATTAATCTTGGGTAGACATTTGTAATTTTGGGCAAAATATTTTTACGACGCCATCTTTGTTTTAGGCATATGCATATAGTACACGCTTTGATTTTCATTTGTTTTCTATATAATTATGACAGTTTTACAAACCCGACGTGTTGTTGGATTTTTCATAAAATTTCCTATTTATTGAAACAAATTTTGTCAGCTTGGGACTATTATGAGATTATTTTGTAGGAAATTACATTTTATTAGTCCTTCAGCCAAGTCACAATATTAAGTGTGTTTGATGACTGACGAATAAATGTTCACATATTCATAAATAATGTTATTGGAAAATTATTGTTCATAGAGTTTGTCTTAGGTTTGTCCCATGGACACTAATGGTAGCCCATTTTACAAGATGGCCGCCAAATATATGTACTATCTAAGTGCCCGTTAGTGCGCCGCATCCGAGCAACGGTGTGCTTACACACTCATGCACATTTATCAGCAATCCGAGTTGGTGTGTTTTGGAGGTGTCACTCAGTCATCATGATTAGTGTTATGAACCCTAAAACACAGTCGAGGAATGTAGGTACCTGATAACCACATGCCAAATTTGATTGGGGTACGATAATTCATCCTTCTTTTTTTATATGTGGTGAACACGCTGGTTACTACTTATTCGTCTCATTGTCTTATTCGTCAATTGGCCAGCAATTCTGACCAAAACGATTGAGCGATTATGGCTGTGTAGTGCATTTGAAAGAAATTGTTTTTAAAAATAGACTGAAAAGCATTGAAATAAAGGTTTTAATAATATAAGCTTTTTTTCATGTACTATAAATAAACAAGTAACTATAGACACTTGATAATAATCACCTACAATGCAAAACAAAAAGCAAGTGTTATGGTTGACGAGATATTTTACATTCCATTGCTTATTGGTATTACTTTAGCAATAATACTACTTACTAAAATAATAATTATTCTATTTTAACAAAATAATTTGCAATGGAATTGAAAAAGTAATAAGATCCCATCGCATACAAAAACCTTGTAAATAGAAAGCCAAACCTTACACACTCAAAATAAATGAGATCTAAAAGAAGGGCCAAGCTCGTGTATCTTTCTACATTTGAGTATTCTCAATTCATAAACGTACACTGCCCCGAAACACACCCTTAAAAAATTTGGGGCAAAATATAATTTGCAACTAGGAAGAGTCTTCACGAGACATGCATGTATTCTCACGATTGTAAGAACTCACATTAATTTGTACAACGCTTTAGAGAAAATTTGAAATTACATATTATGCGAATTCTAAAATCACAAAACACTCACATTTCATCGCTTCAGAACTTATTTTTTCTGTAGACTTTTTTCACTTTTTTAGTTAGATGTTTAAATTTACTTATTGGTGCTTTTTTTGTTCTATATCCACTGCATTAATTGGTCAATCTTTGCCGTGAAGCGCCCTAAAACTACTAATACTACTGGCCCATAATGAGCGAAGCGAAGACTTCAATTTCACTGACCCCCAAAAAAATTAGCTCGGGTGTTTTTTTTTGTTTGTTTATTTGTTTGTTCGCACTCTACCGCGCAAACGGCATATGCGATTTTGATGAAAATTAAAGGGGACCTTCGAAATCTCTAAGCTTAGATCCGCCACGTTTTTTGGGCACAATATAAAAAATATTTTCATGATTATTGTACTTTTCCGATTTTTTTCTGATTTTTAGTGCGATATTTTCGTGACATTTTGGCCGATTCCTAGCTATCAAACGGGTGGGGCTACAACGTTCATATTTCACATGGACATTAAGGTAATGGTGATGTATTTCTTTTTGAAAGAAAAAGTTGAAAAAGTTAGCCAGAATCCATAGAATAACGGATTTAATATGAGTTTTTAAAAGTTTATAATAACAACTAACAAGAAACAATAGAAACTTGACAACAATCACCTACAATGCATTCAAAAAGAACTTGCAAAGGTAAAGTAATCCAACGCAAACTAAAACCTTATTAAAAAAGCTCATCCATCAACGCGACTAAAAAAAGCGTTCGCGAAGCGGCCTAGTTACCATCCATTGCTACAGTAAACGAGAGAGAGGTTGGTTCAATAGACCAGCCTTTCCTGTCGGTGTTTGTTTGTTCGATGTCTCTTCTTTGCATGAAACTATGCAGGATATTAAACAAACAAACATTGATTGGAATGATGAGATGGTATATTTAACATATTATTAACCTCTATAAAAAGTTAAAATGGTCTATTGAACAAGCCTATTCTTAGGCAATTTAAGCCATTTTCCCAATTACTTTCACATTTTAATGGATAAGGAAGCTTCGCAAACGCTTTTTTTAGTCGCGTTGATGGAGGAGCTTTTTTAATAAGATTTTAATTTGCGTGGGATCACTTTTCCCTTTGCAAGTTCTTTTTGAATGCATTGTAGGTGATTGTTGTCAAGTTTCTATTGTTTCTTGTTAATTGTTATTATAAACCTTTAAAAACTCATATTAATATTAAAACCTTTATTCTATGGATTCTGGTAAACTTTTTATCTATTTTCTTTCAAAAAGCAATACATCACCATTACCTTAATGTCCATACAAAATATGAACGTTGTAGCCCTATCCGTTTGGTAGGAATCGGCCCAAATGTTACGAAAATATCGCACTTAAAATCGAAAAAAATCGTAAAAGTACGATATTCATGAGAAATATTTCTTCGATTGTACCCAAAAACTTGGCAGGTCTAAGTTCGAGATTTCGATGGTCCCCTCCAATTTTCATCAAGATCGTATATGCCGTTTGCCCGGTAGAAAATAAAAAAAACAAACAAACAAACAATAAAAACATTGGAGCTAAATATTTTGAGGGGTCAGTGAAATTGAAGTCTTCGTTTCGCTCATCCAAAAATGTCAGTATTTTGTGTATTTTAGAATTCGCATATTTCATTTTTATTTTCTCCGGAGCGTTGTAAAAATTAATGTGAGTAATTACGATCGAGCAGAATGCATGAATACGAATACACATGGGGCATGCAATTGGATTGTTTTAAAAATAAGGCAATCTCAAATTTACACAGTGGGACCAATGCAGGATATTAAGGTAAAATTACGTTCTTACCACAAATACCTAACCTCTGCTCATAAGGTACCAGTTGGCATAACCGATTTAGTAATTTCTTGAATATTCATTCGTGCAAAGTATACATTACATCTCAATGCAAGTAAAATATTTACAAATTAGTTGGTTTTATTTGAAAGCTATTCAAAAGCGTTTGTCCTATCATGCACATAAAACAAGAAGCATTGTACATTACAAAATCTAAACCAAACATTTAATTTCGCAAAATGGCTTCCACAGCGCCAATTTCATATGGCTACATAAAAAAAAACTGATTCTAATATCATGCCCCATGTGTGTATTAAATTTCAAGATCCTGTTAAAAGACTACGTTAAGAAAAATATATTTGGCGGTCATCTTCTAAAATGGTCGCCATTACTGTCACTGCGTTTTATTTGTAATGGTCGTAATGGAAATTCGTTTTCACATGATCGATAAGAACTATTATATGTTTACCCAATTTTAACTTTCTATCATAAATGTCTATACAATATATTTGGTGGCCATCTTGTAAAATGGCTACCATTAGTGTCATGGGAACAAACTAAGACAACTCTATGAACAAATAATTTTCCAATAACATTATTTATGAATATGTGAACATTTATTCGTCCGTCATCAAACACACTTAAATATTGTACTTGGCTGAAGACTAATAAAATGTAATTTCCTACAAATAAATCTCATAATAGTCCCAGGACTGACAAAATTTGTTTCAATAAATAGGAAATTTTATGAAAAATCCAAATAACCACGTCAGATTTGTTAAAACTGTCATAATTATAATAGAAAACAAATGAAAATCACAAGCGTGTACTATATGCATATGCCTAAAACAAGATGGCGTCGTAAAAATATTTGCCCCAAAAATTACAAATGTCTACCCAAGATTATTTTTATCTCTAGGTAAACACTAACAGGATAGGAAGAAAACTCGACCAGGTCAAGATTCCACGTCTCTTTTGGCCAGGATCTGTATAACAATGCATCCAACAATAAGGATTCGACCAGTTTTGTAGCTTGCCGTACGCTACGCTTTTCATCACGTTTACCACCAAAGCGACCAAAGTATTTGCATTTAAGCAAAATGAAAAATACGGACGTGTTCACAAATGTATTCCGCAATCAAAATCTATCCACGTGTCTTAAGAAAATGTTGATGGTTTAACTGTAAAAAAATATAGAACATTTTAGTGTAATTCTGAAAATGTTAATTTTCCCCGCAATTGTTGATTTTTCACCTTGACTTATTGTTGCAATCCGAAATAAAAATTAAGCATAATAAACGCCCATGTCTTGGGAATACAACGCACTACATTTCGTTTTTCTAACGCAAAAATTTGCAGAATGTACAATATGGTTTATAACGCAACGTGCGATCGGATCGCCGCGCATCCAAGAGGCGTCGTAAATCTAGACGTACACGCATTTCAAGACACAACGTCATTTGTCTAGTGGGTGATGAAGTAGCCGGAAGATTTTATTTTGGTTTCGCGAAATAGTACCGCCTGTATGGGTCAAAGCTGAAATTTCGGATTCGAACCGCCGCCACTATATGTAACTATTTAATTAATTAATACTAGGAAAACGCTAAAGTCCCGCCGCGGTTGATGGATGCAGCTTTTTTAAAGTTTTTAGTTTGCGTGGGATATCTTACTTTTGCAAGTGCTTAGTTTTCTGCCGACGATTGTAGGTGATTGTTGTCAAGTTTCTATTGTTTTGTTTAATTTGTTATTATTTAACGTAAAAACCTACATAAAAGCTATAGTTCTATGGATTCTGGCTAACTTTTCAAAAATTTTCTTTCAAAAGGGTACTACATCACCATAACCTTAAGTGGCCATGATAATATGAACGTTGTAAGCCCCACCCGTTTTGTCCCCAGAATTGGCCCAAATGCCACGATAACTTATCGCACAAAAAGTCAAAAACACGTATATTAAAAGCTTTTATTTTCTCTCGATGCTGGGCTAACTTTTTCAACTTTTCTTCAGAAAGAATACATCCCACCATTATCCTTAATTCCAGGTGAATAGTATGAACGTTGTAGCCCCCACCAGTTTGGTCAGATTGGCCCAAATGGACACGAAAAATATCGCACTAGAAATTGAAACAAAAATCGTAAAAGTACGATATTCATGAGAAATATTTCTTCGATTGTACCCAAAAACGTGGCAAGTCTAAGTTCAGAGAAAACGAAGGTCGTGTCAAATTTTCTTTAAGATCGACATATTGCAGTTTTTGCCCGGTTAGAGCAGCGAACAAACAGACGGAAAAAAAAAAAAAAAAAAAATCGAGCCTAATTTTTTTGGGGGTCTGTTGAAATTGAAAGTCTCGCTTTCGCTCACCAATAAACATATTTCAAGTTCCTGCTGAAGCAGACAACATGGTCTTCGAAACGTCGACAGGAAAAAAGTATCACTTACCGCCGCTACGAAACAACCCGATAAATAAAAAAATGTAATATAATTATTATTGTAAACGTCTAGGTCACTCCCATCTTTCATTTCAAAATTAATACCTACAGCGTTGTAAAAGACGTCTTTGAGGATCCAAATAACTCGCAAAAATATCGCTGTCAGCGGCGTGGCTTACTCCCCAGACCCCTAGTGTCGTTTCCCCCCCAAAAAAACCGGCCCCCAAAGAAGAGAATTAAAACAAGCTTGCGGAAAACGGCCCCCAAAAATGGGGGCCAGGGGTGCCCCGAAAATTTTTTTTTAAATAGATTTATTTTTGGTAAAAATTTTTGCTCGGAAATTCAAGAGAAAAAGAGCTATGCTTGACACCCCCCCCCGGGGCCCAAAAAGACCTTTTTTTTTTTCCTTGAAAACCGGGATAAAAAAATTTTTAAAGGGGGAAAATAATTAGGGGGGACCTAATAATACAGGAAAAAAAAACAAAATACCCTAAAATTTTTTAAAAAGGAGTACTATTTAATTTTTTTTTTAACCTTTTTTAATTTTTTCCAAAAAAGCTTCTGAAAATAAATTTTGGTCAAGATTCCACGTCTCTTTGGCCAGGATCTGGATAACAATGCAATCCAACAAATAATGTATTCGACCAGTTTTGTAGCTTGCACGCAGACTAGACGCTTTTTCAATCACGTTTTCCACCAAAGCGACCAAATATTTGGCATTTAAGCAAATGAAAATACGGACGTGTTTCACAATGTATTCCGCATCAAAATCGATCCACTATGTCTTAAAAAATTTTGATGGTTTTTAAACTGTAAAAAAATATAGAACATTTTTAGTGTATTCTGAAAATGTTAATTTTCCCCGCCCATTGGGTGATTTTCACCTTGACTTATGTTTGCAATCCGAAATAAAAAATTAAGCATATACCGCCCATGTCTTGGGATAGCAACGCACTACATTCGTTTTTTCTAACGGCAAAATTTTGCAGAATTGTACAATATGGTTTTTAAACGCAAAGTGCGATCGAACGCGCGCGCATCCAAGCTGGCGTTCGTAACATCTATGACGTACACGCCTTTCAAGACACAACGTCCTTTTTCTAGTGGGGATGAAGTAGCCGCGATTTTATTTTGGTTTCGCGAAATAGTACCCGCCTGTAATGGGTCAAAGCTGAAATTTCGGATTCGACCGCCGACATATAAATGTATACTATTTAATTAATAATACTAGGAAAAACGCTAAGTTCCCGCGCGCGTTGATGGGATGAGGCTGCTTTTAAAGTTTTTTTAGTTTGCGTGGGATATCTTTACTTTTGCAAGTCGTTTGTTTGTTCTGCCGACGCATTGTAGGTAGATTGTTTTCACGTTTTCCTATTGTTTTCTTGTTAATTTGTTTATTATTTAACGTAAACATCCTACCTTAACAGCTATATTTCATGGATTCTGGCTAACTTTTTCAATCATTTGCTTTCAAAAAAAAAAAAAAGGTACTACATCACGCATAAAACCTTAATGTCCCTGTATAATATGAACGTTGTAGCCCCACCCGTTTGGTCAGAATTGCCCAAATGTCACGAACCTATCGCACAAAAGTCAAACACGTATATTAAAATCTTTATTTGCTCTCGATTCCGGCTAACTTTTTTCAACTTTTTCTTTCAGAAGCAATACATCACCATTACCTTAATGTCCATGTGAAAATTGAACGTTTGTAGCCCCACCCGTTGGTCAGAATTGGCCCAAATGACGAAAATTCGCACTAAAAATCGAAAAATCGTAAAATTACGATATTCCATGAGAAATATTTTCTTCGAATTGTACCCAAAAACGTGGCAGTATAAGTTCGAGAAAACGAGGTCGGTGTCAAATTTTTCTTTAAGAAAGATCGCATATGCCGTTTGCCCGGTAGAGAGCGAACAAACAGACGGAAAAAAAAAAAAAAAACGAGCTAAATTTTTTTGGGGGTCGGTGAAATTGAAGTCTTCGCTTCGCTCATCCAATAAACATATTTCAAGTCCTGATGAAGAAGACAACATGGTCTTCGAAACGTCGACAGAAAAGTATCACTACCGCCGCTACGAAACAACCCGATAAATAAAAAATGTAATATAATATTTATTTGTAACGTCTCGTCACATCCATCTTCATTTCAAATAATACCTAAGAATCGTTGTAAAGACGTCTGAAGGGATAAATAACTCGCAAAATATTCGCTGTCAGCGGCTGTGGCTTCTCCCCATACCCCTAGTGTCCGTTTGCACCCTTAACAAAATCCTTGGCGGCCGCCACGAAGAGAATTTAATTTCAACCAAGCGTTTCTATTTGTCAACAACGGAACATTAAACTGGGGCCTAGGGGTTTGCTCTCGAACAATTTTTGGATTTTATAGATTCTATTTGGGTGAGGATAAGAATTTTTGCTCTGAAATTCAACGGAGAAAAACCTGATGCTGATGCTACTGGACACTGCGATGCTTGTACGACCAATAGATTACGACTGGTATCAATTCCCGTATCATTCGTATAAAAAGCAAAGCAATGTGTATAGGAAACTTTTCTTAGCGCGCGCAATACATATATACGGCGTAGAACCGTAAAGGTACCCACTACCCTCTGACCGATGATAAAAAAGGGACAATGAATCCTAACATTATTTTACGTTTGAGTACGTATTAATTTTTTTATTATTCTTCCTTGATACATATTTGTTTAGAGACCTAACAATTTTTAGCAATTACATTGAAATAACCCATTCTGGGTAGTAATTTTTGATTAATAACAAAGGCTTCATGATTTATTACCACTGAATCCCAGACATAAATATGGATTTCTGAATATTCAGTAAAGGATGTACTGAAAAGTTGGCAGAGATTGCATTAATTTTTATGCGGGTCATGAACCTCAGAAGCAATTATTGGTACTCAAAATTGCCGGAATCAATATTTAGTCATCTAGTTCCAAATTAAATTTTTTGAGCATCAGTCCTCTTGTATAATATTGTTTATTTACAACTCCTGTATCTACAATTTCTAATTATAAGGGATATTGTTTTCTATAGTTTCTCTTCTATAGTTTATCATAGGCCTGCCGTTACAATTTCAAATTTTGTACGTCCCGACGAAAACCATCGTGCACCCAGGTTACTATAGAAAACCAATTTTCCCTTATAATTAGGTTGTGAATGAAGGTGTGAAGAACATTCACAAAAAACGCGCTGCTCAAAATGTAAAATTTGGACCTAGGGATACTTGAGTCCGAGCCAATTTAAATACTATGACAACGCTTAAGTCCCGCCGCGTTGTTGGATGAGCCGTAATATGGTGCATTGAGTAGACCAAGTGTGATGCGGATTTTCTGTTGTTCTGTGCAAAAAATCATTACTAGTTGCAGATTTTTTAAATTTTATTAATATTAAATTAAAAATGGATTTTTTATTTTTTAATTTTTTAAAATTAATCTTAATTTTAAAAAGAAATCATAATTGGTAAGAATTTCGATTTCATAAGTAATTAATTATTTCGTTGTACTCAGAAATTTCTAACGAATATTATTAATTGTAAAAATTGAGGTTCTGTGAAAAAATCATTTACAATCGGATAAAGGCATTGTAGGTGTTGATCAATCGAAGAAATTTTTAAAAAATCGAAAAAAATGCGTCAAAAATTGGCTATTTTGCATGAGCAATAATTTTTTCGATTGCGCTCAAAAACGTGGCTAGTTCTAAGATTTTCTAGAGATCTATCGAAGGCCTCCATAAATTTCATCGCAATCGGAATAATCTAGTTGAGGGGGCCGTGGGAATTCGTGTGGACAGAACAGACAATAAATACAAAAATAAATAAAACAAAATACATTCCGGATTAAAGTTTTTCTTCCTATTGTGTAGTGAAATGGAATCTATTCGCTTAAGGGGGGCTCGCTTTGCTCGCTACGCTCATTCCCAATAATAAATTGTGTTTATTAGGTATGATGTCGGAGTTCAAAAAATGCCGCAAAAATATATCGTGTAAACGGGTCCCATGGATAAATTCGTTTATTTCCCTTGATGGCTTTCTTAGCGATCCGTGGATGGCCCGGAGGCCGAAGTAATAATAATTTTCTGATCGGGAGGGGCAGATGTAATAGTTCCCATTGAGGGCGGGATTCGCTTGTTTAAATTGGAAGCAGGAACTCATGCCATGTGCTAGCTGATTAAGAGTGTATATATCGAGCTTAGTCCTTTTAGGAAGCGAGATAGATTATGAAATAAAATTGTGCTTTATTGCCATCGTTATACATGTAAGAGTTACGTTACACTTAAGATAATATTATAGTCTAAATTAGTGTATCATAAAGTTACATTTTGTTGTTTGTCTACACAAATCTGTAGCAAGTGAAATCATTTCAGATAGATCTACCTTGTGTTACGTATTTATAGGGCGACACGCAAGGTGTTAGTATATTACATTTGATGAATTCCATCGAGATAGTGTCTTCATTATAATTAGAGATAGCGTGAAAATAGCTTTTTAAGTGACATAGATGGCTCAATAGCGCTATTTTCTAGATCTTTAAAACTTTAAGCTTTCTTCGGATCTCGTTTTATTAATTATTTTTTCACAGTACATCTGTAAAAATTTGTTTGTAGTCACATTTTTATTCAGTTGATGTTGATATTCAATCTTGATAACGCCGGAAATTTCCAAATTTTTAAAAAAAAGAAAAAAGGCTTCTATCCTTTTCATAGCGGCTGGCTCATAAATAGTATGCTACAAACGCGTTGAAAAATGACACGTGGAAAATGCTTCTTACACGTTCTCTCAACTAGTGAATCATCGCAAAACGCTTTTTTTAGTTCGGCGTTTGGATGGTGACTTTTTTATAAAAAGTGTTTTAGTTTGTGGGATATCTTTTACGCTTTAGCAATTGCTATTTTGAGCGCCTTGTAGGTGATTGTTGTCAGTTTCTATTGTTACTTCTCATTGTTATTATTACCTAAACCGTTAAAAAACTAAATTAAAAGGCTTTATTTCCTTCTATGGATTCGGCACTAACTTTTCAACTTGCTATTTTCTTGTCGATAAGGTAGCTGACTTATCACGTCATACGCTTAATGTCGGCATTGTATAAATATGAACGTTGTAGGCCGCGACCCTGTTGTCAGAATCGGCCAAATAGCACGAAAATGTCGCACTGCTACCAAAAATGCGTGTATAAAAATCATAAAAGTAACGATTTCATGAGGAAATACTTTCTCCAATTGTATACGCGCATAAATTCAATGACTACCTCTTAAGTTCAGAGCTTTCGAGTAGGTCGCCCTCTATTTTGCATCAGGGAGATCGTCATATGCTCGTTTGCCCCCGGTAGTAGTATGCGGGTAACGAGAACTTAGTGACGAGAAAAATCAAAACAAAAAAATGCAAAAAAAAACCAAAAAAACTTACAAAGCAAAATACGTAAACCCACTCCGAGGGCTAAATTTTTTTCGGGTCGGTGAAATTGAAGTCTTCGCTTCTCTCATCGCAAATCATCCCAATACTGACGTATGCTTGCGGCGACTCTGGACACTGGGAGAGACAATGTAGGTGAAAGTAGTTTTGTTCCGCATCAGGATCTAAAATTTTATAAGCGTTTAGTTGTGGTACGACGTTACAATGAATAAATTGAGACTAGCGATAAGAGAAGGGCATCGGTGTTGAAAGTTTGTGATGTGTGCTGATGTTGAAGAATTAGACTGCTGCAATGGTCTCGAATTTAACTACTGGATATATAATTTATGGGCAATTTACTAAGTGACTGAAGCAACTTGTGTAACGTTAGTAAGCGCTATCATACATTAAGGGCATTAAACTATTATCATTATGCGAAAATAGAGTGAGAATGTTTGATTTTTTAAAGCTGTTTAATTAAATGCCTTGGAGATCTAGTAGGAGCGATATTAAGACTTATTTATTGTTATTGTATGTGGTGAAGCGAAGACTTCAATTTCAGTTCACGACCGGTCTCAAAAAATTATATTCGTGTTTTTCTTTTGTTTTTTTTTGTGGTCTGTTTTTTGCGCGATGAGCCTTCAAACGGCATATGCGATCTTTGATGAAAGATTGAAGGGGACGCTCTTCGTAAATCTCTGAATCTTAGTACCTCCAACGTTTTTTGGTATAAATCGAAGAAATATTCTCTTCATGAATATCGTACTTTTATACGGGTTTTTTTTCGATTTTAATGGCGATGATTTTCGTCATAATTTGGGCGATTCTGACTAACGGGGGCTACAACGTTTTATTTTCTTAGCTATGGACATATAAGTTAAGGTGATGTAGTGTTCCCCTTCTGAAAGAAAAAGATGATAAAAACTTTAGATGCCTGATCCCTCTAAATCCATAGAATATAGGTTTTAATATGAGTTTTTTTTGGGTATACATGTAATAACAATTAGAATCTTTTGTGACAACAATTCGGCCTACTGTGCGTCAAAATATTCACTGGGCAAAAGTAATAGAGTCCCACCGGCAAACTAATAAACTTGACAATAAATAGCTCATCCCATCAACGCGATAGAAAAAGCGTAGCAAACGCCTAAAAGCATACCGGACCCCTCTCCCGCCTGAACGTATTCATGTTAAATTTAGTTAAACTCTGACTGTGCCTATAAAAGATAACTTCTAATTAGGCTCTAGTTTTTGTTTGAATATTTATTCACATATGCATACTTTTTTCATCGAATCCGAAACTTTTATGATATCGAGTAACTATCATTCAAATAACGGCGTAGGGCTATAACTAATTATTTACCGAACTACAAAAACAAACGTTTTGGGTGTTTTTAAACAACAACTAAATATATGATACTTAATTATTTTCGCACAAGGGAATACAACAAAGCAGGGGTAGGGAGCTTTGAGCCCTACGACCAGTTTCCCCAAACTAAAAAGAGATTCGGTCGGGTCATAACGAGAGGCCTGTCAAGAAAAGGGCATTTCTTAGCCGTATGCTACTTTTCTGAGTACGACACTTGTACTAGGTCAACACTTGACAGGCGATGTTTATTTTTCGCACAGATAAGCCAACAAACTGAAACCAAAATAATGGAGCGAATCGAGTTACTCGGATTGTTGGAGAACTTTAAGTTCGTTTCTGTCTTCAAACGTTAGATTTATCAGAACTGTGTGCTCACGTGTGTCACCAATTGACTGTTGACATGCGACGTCAACGGTCAAATGCAATGTATGAACCTGAGTCAACTTCATGTTTATAAAGGTGTCTCATTTCTTAACGATTTAGAAAATTGAAAATTATAAGATTGTCTATGGCGTGCAGTGCATGATCCTGACTGGCTGGATCTCATCACGGTGCATGGAGCTGGAACGTACTACAATATACGTTTTGGGGGGCTAAAACATTGAAACGTTATATGAGTGCCTATTGTAATCACTGGTCATCTGCTTTAATGACTAAGGAAATTGTGAATATTTACGTGATGTGATTAACGTACTAAGATGTTATGGAGAGGTACCCCGCATATTGATTATGATTGATTAGTCCATGTGTGTACTGTTCAGTTGCTTGCGGACGTTCCGGGAGAGGAATTCTTTTTTTTCAGTGTTTCTGTTTGTCAGTTCTGAACTGAGCGTTCCAATAATTGTAGGTTAAGGACAAACAGAGTGCAGGAGGGGGATGGGACTGAAGCTCAATGGCATATATTATAGGTTTTTTTAAATCAAGCGTATCTATCTATAGGCTCTCGGCATAACAACATTATTGAACCACTGACTGTTCCGCTTCTTTAATCTTAGCAAGAATACGACGACTATATATAGAAAAGATATATAGAATATATACTACATAGAAAAAAAATGTCAGCAATTATGAATGATGATTTTTAAAATCTCCATAAAGAGTTTAATATGTTGATGAAACGCTCATGGATGAAGAACGATTTGTGCCTCTGATGGTTTGGGGTTGAGTCTTCTGACCTCTGGATGTTAATATAGTTCCGCTTCTCGGAAAGTGTTCGAAAATTGCGACAAACGCACATACTTTCATCAATTTTATTAATCAGAAACACTTCCTCCTAGGTGAAATGGATTTTATGTTAAATCAATCCCAAATTACAAAAATACCATCCGCGAGCGGGGTATCGAACCCTGGTCTGCAGTTCCCGATTAACCGGTCGTAGAGTGCTTAATGTTCCGCCTCTTAAAGTATGGATGGATTTTTTAATGTCTGTGATTGATTTACATAAATAATCGCACATACTTCATTTTCCGTTACCGCGGCGTCAGAATCCAATGTATCTATATTTCGACAATACCCATGGCCTCCCTAGCCCTTGATCCACTTCTGAGTCGCCGGGTGTTCCAATGCTAATAAAATTAATCAATAATCATTCAAAATAATAAATTTAATAATTATATTATATATTTTACTATCGATTTATTTTATAATTTTATATTGTATTTATGTAGTGACCATTGTTCATCTTATTTCGCTTATAATTTCAAGTCATTTGGCATCTTTTTTCTTTGAAAAAAATCAGGGCCAAATCAGTTCTAGTTAACAAAAAATGGTCTAAACCAAAAGTGAGTAAAAGCCCATTTACAGCGTGAGTAAACATAATATTGAATGCCATACAAGGAACTGCGAGTGCAATCGACATGCCTGTACTCAAGACAAACTAGATAGGCCAATCATTCTGATAACCACGTGTGTCGTCGTGGCCTATAAACTTCTCATGTGTGATGTATAAGTTTTCACATGTGGAACCATATACACTGTGACAGTGACGGCTTTTCAGGTGGCCTATACTATGGGGGACGGTTATAGTCGTTTAGGATCAATGTTTGTGAGTCGCAAGGGAAGTCAAAAACTATTGTAAAGACATTCAGTCAGAGGTTTCCAGGTGGCGGGGAGTTGAATCTGTATACCCGTAAATCAACGTATCACTTGATTATTATTTATAAAGCAGCTCGTTAATAACACGATATTGCAGTACTATAAAGTAAAAATCGTTGGCCAGGTGGTCGGTTTGGGCCCCTACAATAACATGTGTCTTGTGAATATCTCATACTGCAATTACATCTTGGCTTTATCAATTTAGGAATCGCTAGGCGTATCTTTACTAGAACTGTATTTAGCCGACAGGGATAGGCTGGGTATAGTGAACCAACTACTTTCGTACACAAAGATATTAGGGGGGGGGAATTTTCTAACCTGGTGTGCTGGGGGCGTCCAATCGGCTATCAGGAAAGATGATAAAGATCGTTTGGCGGAAGAGCTAGACTAAGATTGTTTTAAATAATAATAAATAACATAAATCTTTGAATGTTTAGAATTTTAAATTGGATAAACGACGAATTCGAAATTATTCAGCGAGCTATGTCCGTTAGATTTATATAAACTAAATAATATAATTTAAGCTAGTAGCCTGGGTGGATTCTTTCGCGAACGGCTTTTTTTAGTGCGTTGATGATGGAGCTTTTTAATAAGTTTTAGTTTTGCGTGGTATCTCTCTTACTTTTGCAAGTTTCTTTTTGAAGCGTCATTGGTAGGCTTATTGTTGTCATAGTTTCTATGTACTGTGTTAGATTATTATTATTATGCCAGGGCTAAAAAAATCAAATTAAACTTTTTATGCTATGGTATTCTGTCTAACTTTTTTCTGATTTTTCGTGTGTCAGTAAATGTAGCTACGATCACCATAAAACCCTTAATGTCCGATGTAAAATATATAACGTGTAGCCACGCACCCGTTTGGGGAAATCGGGCCCAATATGTCATCAAATCAATACGAACTAAAATCGAAAAAATCGTGAAAGTTACGATTTCATTTAGGAAATTTTCTTCGGATTGTACCTCAAAAGAACGTGCTATGTCTAAGTGTGCATTGAGATTTGCGAAGGTCCCCTTCCTAATTTTGCAATTTTATCAAGATCGCATAATATGGTCCGTTTGCGGCCGCCGCCGGTGGGGTGATAGAGCGCGGCGAGAGCAATAAGACTAAAATACAAAGATTCAAATACAAACAAAAAAAACACCACGATCAAATTTTTTAGGGGTCAGTGAAATTTGCAGTCTTTTCGCTATCGGCCATCCAAAAATCAGGCATTGGTCGTAAATGTTTGTTGCGCGCCGACTGGGGTTCTAAGCCTGCAAACCACATCTGGCTCTAATCTCTAATTAGTACCACTGATGCTCGCAGCTCATCTGTGGCACAATAGCAAACGATTTACTTAATTTTCAATGTGTTGCGATTGTTGATTCATGATGGTAGTGAGCCGAGGTTCAAGCCCCAGTCGGGCAAAACTTTTACGGCAATTCAGCTGTGCATCAATTCGCTTCTTTTAAGGCTGGCATTATGCTTTAATCTAATCATATCTTCCTCAACTCTGCCTACCACTAAGAAAAAAATATTGAGGCACGTTCAAATTAACGAGCGTTCTATCTGTTCGCTCTTGGTAAGTGGTACGTGTTGGTTCGAATTCGGCTAGATTAGTGATAACTGGCATCGCTTATAACTATAACTGAATATAGCTTTACAAAATAATAACACTGATTGAAATAAGCTAGGAAAACTGGCTATAAGTTCCGCTGCCGTCGATTGATGGATGATGACGGTTTTTTAGTAAGTTTTTTGTTGGCGTTTTTTGGGGGGGGGGGGTAGACGTGTGTTTGTGCAACTTTTCTCTTTGCAAGTGGCTTTTTGAAATGTAAAGGGCATTGTATGTGATTGTTTTCAGAGATTTCTTTCTATTGTTGTACTTGTTATTATTGGTTTTATACACCATCAAAATACTCATATTAAAATCCTTTGTTTCTTTGGATTCTGACTTACTTTTTTTGTCCAACTTTTTCTCTGGTGACAAAGGTTAGCTACAATCACCATAACCTTAGATGTCCTATAGTGAAATCTGAATGCGTAGTAGTGCCCCCCGTTTTGGTCATGAATCAGGTCGCAAATGTGATGCGAAAATCATCGGCACTTACAAATTAAAAACCACTAATATTAAAACCTTATTTCTATAGGGTATTCTAGCTATACTTTTGCAACTTTTTCTTTAGAAAAAGTGTACTCTCATATACAATCAAACACCATAATATTAATGTCCATTACCCATATAAGGTGTGAATATTGATGAACTTGTAGCGACGTCCCACCTCGTTTGGTCGAGTTACTGGCGCCAAATGTGACGAAAATATGCGCACTAAAAATCGGAAAAAAAATCGTAAAAGTATCGATATCTCCATGAGAGAATATTCTTCGATTGTGACGCCAAATAACAATACACCTCTAAGTTCAGAGAAACGAAGGTCGACCTGCAAATTTTCATCAAAGGATTCTGCATGATTCCGTTTGCCGGTGCGGAGATCGAGCGGAACAACTAGACGGTAAAAACAAAACCAAAAAAAAAAACATTGGAGAGCTAAAAATTTTTTGGGGGGTCAGGTTGAAATTGAAGTTTTCGCTTCGGCTCGCATTCGCTCATCCCTCTAATCATTATATTTGCTGTGATTGTATATTGACTGGCTTTCATCTGCTAACGATGTGCGGACTTTATTATATGTTGTCCTAGTAACTAAAAAATGCATAATAAAGCCACAAAATAGTGCCTTCCATGTGCCTTCTACAGGTATTCAAGGCGCAGTTAAATTAAGTGTGTTAAATTGTCAAGGGTCTCTCAATTAGAAAATCAAAACCACTATCCGACTCAGGGACGATTGTTTAAATAAATTAAACTTTTACCCTACTAACTATTCGAACAAGAATATGCTATAATAGCTGGCTGCGGATTGTCTGTAGAGACGGGAGGTGTTATTTAGAGAAGTCAGAGAACCTTAGACTCACCAGACAAAACAGGGGAAAACAGTTCTGGGCTCTCACATTTAAGGAACGGTCTCGCACTTTGCTCATTAGTAACCTGACGCGTCGTATTGACTTGCTGAATTATAGGTTTTTTGTCAATATTAACTACCTCAGAATGTGGGCTATAGCGGTCAACGGAAACACGAGAAATGGCATTTGTAAATAATTATTTAAAACATTCTTTGAATGCAATGATATCTCAAGTATATGCAATCGTGGAGCAAAAAAATTTACCTGGTGTACCATATTTCTTGAAACAGATTTAATCATTGCATATATTAGAATGAGTTTCGTTTATTACCAATATAGATAGCATGGCATTCGATTAAAAACTATCGCTGTTACGGCAAAATGCCATAAACATGTTTTTACGATCTTGAACGAAACTTGGCATGTAAATGTTATATCATAGTCACAAGTATTGAGATTTTATACGATACAACATGCATATACAGTAAGTGGTGGCTATAAGCGCATGAAAGGCTATATAGCGCAAATATTTTAAAATTGAAATGATGGGCTAATCAATTTACTTTGAGTCCCATTGCTTACAATACATTGGCCTACTAAACGCTACATCAGCAAATCAGGGCATACAACAACAAAATCTCAATAAATTGTAGAGTGATTTTGTTGTAAGTGCCTGTAAGGATTTTATTTATAATGTATGTGTTATAAATTAAATTTAATAAAAAATCGTATTGGAGTCTACCCACCACAGCTCACTTTATACCGAATTTTCAGTGGGGAGTCTTAATTTAAGGGCCGGACCAAGCCTAACTCTTCTGTAGTGCGCGACACGCTATCGACGGGCGAACAATGACAAGCCTAGAGAAATCGGCATATTCTAAAGTATGAAGATCAGTGCCTAATCATCAAGTGCATAGCTGTGACGTACGGTTCCACCCGTCTTACATGCACCAGAATCACAGGCTTGATTTGGAAGGCTAAACTTAGAAATTTTATTATTTAGCGCATTGTTGACTAGGGAGGATATCTAAAGATACTGTGTTACACCATTCCTTGTATGGCCAAGTAACTGATGGACAGTTAAGTCGCAGATATGGCAGGAAGTTAAATGATACTTTTGCCTAGAGGCGGGGAATCAGAGGTCCCTGGACTCTTGTTGCATTCCTTATCGCTTTTATATACCGATAGGCGCTTAGGTGACAGACTCTGAGTCGAGAGGGTCCGCGTGCTCGAATCTTGCGCGTTGTAGGTGTACGCAGGCGATCCTTGCTGACCATTGGCTGTGATCGGCATACTATAGCATTGGCTCTACTAAAACAATGTATTTAGATTCTACCCACGTGCATGTTATATAACTAAATATTTCAGTTGACTCTAGCATACAATAGCAACAACAAACTCTAATTGAATTAAATTTATTCAATGGAGGTGTCGGCGTTACGACTGAGTCTGTTGAACTATTCATAGTCAATGGTAGCACGATCTGTGTTTTTTGTCGGTGAGTTCACTAGGTCAAACAGGCCGACACGGTTACACAGGATTGAGCTGAAATTTAAACAGACATCGGTACGCAATTCTCGAGGTGCTTCGTTTACATTATTGAGCAAGAGATAATCTCGTTAGCGATATAAAACTCAGCAATCAGGATACCAAGTTGAACAATGGACTGAGTAATTGTCACATTTAATTGATACGACAATGTTTTTTCTCGTTTATGAACTAATGCATTTTTAACAAATCATGTTTGCATTCAGTGACCATTGTGTAATCGAATATGTTGCCACTCAAGTTACCCAATAAATTCCGCTCGGAAGATTACTGGCATAACACACTATCCTTGAAAGTTATAATTGTCTTATTTCGTACTGGCTATGTTGTTCCATAGTGATTGTATGCATTTCCATAGTACATGTTCTATTAATGAATCCTAGAGAATAAAAAAAATCTATTCCCTGAGCCGGTTGTTTGAACTGAAGGTTTCGCTAAAAATTCCCGGGTGTGAAGGCGCCTTAGGCGGCTATACTCAGACTTAGGATTAAAAGCAAACTCCAAACCTGTTGGTTAGAACGAGTGAGCGAAGTTATGTGTTGAGTACCGGGAACATCTGCAATTAATTTGATTGATGTATGTATGGGAGGTGAGCAAAATATTTTTTTTAGTTTTGGTAGGAATCACAGGAAATATTTCTCATGATTATCATAGCTTAGTAAGATTTTTCCTGTATTTAATAAGTTATTTCGTGATATTTGACCTGGCGCAGGCTAAACGGCTGACTTCGATCTGAATGTAACTTTATGGGTAAGAAGTCGCAATCACGGAACTTAGATTGTTATGATTTTGAGAACATCATAGTAATAATATAATCTAATAAAATTGTACTTGTAGGGACAACATATGAATCACCATAAAGCATCATCCATCAACGCGACTTGAAAACGCGTTTCGCGAAGCTGCATAGTCAGTAGTTGGTGACTTATTATTGGGCTTTAGCCAAATCGTGATCAACACCCATGGGTTGTGTGCTTATAAGTTAATATTATTGGGTGCGTGAATTAATATTGGAATTTATAGATCATAATGTTTTTATTTGGCGCGGCGAAGAGCGTATGCATTTGCAGCATTACTCCTGAGAACAATACCTCTTGTGTGTTTTATTTTTTGGGTATTTATTTTTGTCTAGAGATTTGTTCGCTACTCTACGCTGCTATAACGCATATTATGTCTATCTTTGATGAAAATTTCTAGGCAACGCCTCGAAATCTTCCTAAATGTGACAATTTTGGGGGGCAATCTAAGAATTATTTCTTTCATATTCGAGCTCCAAATTTTGCCTCGCAAGAAATTGATATTTTTGGGAAACGATGTTTACTAGCGAGGAGTATGAGCGCGATGTCGCTAGATCGAGAGCACTTTTTAACTTCAAATATGTTATGTGGATGATTTGAGGATGAACTTATTATTGATATCTCATAGTTAAAATTAATGTTCTTCACGATAACATTCTAGCTGCTAAATTTGTGTGAGTTGTACAATAAGTAATCTAAAGACTGAATCCTGAACGCTTGCTGCGGGCCTTGATCGTCCAACCTAATACTCTCTCCTTCCCATAGCCCTCAGGCGCCTGCATAAGCATGTGGGCGCCAGGTAGACATGGCCAGATAGCGTTCCCGCGATTTTGCGAGAATAGATTTTTCTCCAATCGTCGTAACTAAGCTGTAGTAGGTAAGTGGCTCAAAAAATTTCGTGAATTTTAAAATTTGATACAGAAAAGGCAACCCGGAAAACGAAATTGGTTAGCTTTTAGCTTTGAGGGTCAAAAAACGGTGCAGAAACGGCTAAGTGTTATAAAGACTATAAAGAAGACATAGCAACCGTAAACTCTAACGCTAATGCTTCACGTTGGACGAATCACTAAAAAATATAAGATTGAAATACAAATCGGTAACTTTCAGCCTTTAGTAGGGGCGCATAAAACAGACGCAATAAACGGAACATGTAAATAGATTTGATAAAAGCCGTATTTTAACATGAGCTTAGACGGCTATGCCATCACGAGAACTTTAAAATAGATACGCAAAATAGGGATCTTGGTAGCTTGGCTTTAGGAGGGGCAAAAAACGACCTAACAAAGGGCGAAATTTTTTAAAGATTTTAGATCGACCGATTTAACCATTCACTAACCAAATGGCTAGATACGTGTATCATAAATAAATGTAAGGGAAATATGAGATTGGTAGCTTTTTGTACTTTTCAGGGCACAAAATGGGATATAGATGGCACACTTAGCATAGATGGTCCGTCTAATTTCATCTAAAATAGCGTTAGATTATATGCGTGAGTGTTTATCAAATAGTAGTTTGCACCAATGTTTCATATTAACTCGAAATCATAGACAAGACTTTGTAAAAAGACAGACAAACCTTACAGACTAGCTCTGAATAGAAATTGAGATCTAGACAAAAGGGCCTTAAGCTTCATCTACCTTCCAGCATTTGGCGCATTCTTAATTCTAATATTCGTACTAGATGCCGCGGCTAACAGCATCCGTGCCAAAGCTTGGCAAAATAGAATTTGGCAATTATTAATTTAAACTGTTATTAGTTCTAATGATCCTAGATTTAATTTTTTCTAATTTATTTAAAGTAGTGGTCATGGAGGCTAATGTCTATTTACGTCGCAAGCTTTTCAAGGTATGTTAATTAGCTGGACTGAGCTGTCAGGCGCTGTCTAGCACCGCAAAAACTTGGGGAGTGCCCTAACTCTCCCAACAGGGTGGGGGTCTGGGGGGGAATGCTCCCCAGATTGCCTGGCCGCAGGGCGTTTTTTTTTATTTTGTCCGTTTAGCTTTAGAGAGGTGTATTTTTGACTATACTAGGAAATTCTGGAGATTTTAATATATGGGGTGATTTGATGAGAATATTTACTAGGCAGTCAATATATTAGAATTCAGAGTTTTCATTTAGATTTTGATCTCTCTAAACAAAAAATATGTGGCTGACAAGCTAAGAAATTCTTACAGGCTCCGCAATTGGTTTAGAAAATGAAAATGTTGTGTTTTTTTTTCGGATGGCGGGGGGTATTAGCTAATCTACTGGTCAATTAGACGAATAGAATTTACAAGGTGAACTGTTAGACGTCCGATTTATTGATGAAAACTTAAAAGAGAATACTAATGTTTGTATTTGGCCATGAGGCTACCTTGCTAAGCTCGTACTGCGCTCATGGAGATATACGAGGGGGGGGCACTTGGCGGCTACTTTCACCACCGATATAGAAACTCATGCTCTACACTACTCCAGGTCTGGATGAGTTTGAGGGCCTTCAATTCCCAACTCGAGGCACCTTCCTCGCGGTTTGTGGCCCGTGGAATAGGGGAGTTTCATTTCGATCCTGAAACCTATGGGCGAGCTCTGCTGGTCTTCGTCGGGGGAACCCTTCCCTTTGACTACCTCCGCCGAAGAGCGTACGACCAAAGACAACACGGTACGGATGATGAGCCTGACGACCACGACCGTGGGGTAACCGCCTGTCTCTCTCCATGACGCTTGTGCTGTTACTGACGCAGGCACAGGTCTGTCGCACCCCTTTTCCCCCCGCGTCATCCCTTACGTCCGCTCGCCTTCGTCTCGATAAGCCAAGTTGGCATAAATATGAGACGTAACAGCTAATTATCCAATGAGACTGGTATTAGTTTGAGACTTTTTGGCATGTCAAAAGGGAATGTATTAATATGCGGATCTCCGTGTAACTACGATTGATGATATAATAAAAGTATAATTTTTTAAGTATGAGCAGTATAAACAAATGAGACTCAACGGTGTCTTTCATAGTGGGCCTATTAGAGCATATTTAAAGGATAACATGAATTTGGAAACGAATTATTAGTTAGAAATGCAGGGCGGCCGGGTCGCTATATCGGGCCGCCCCGTAAAACCGGGCGGCGGGGCTTGACACTGTTACTTTTATGAAATTAAGAATGACGCAATATGTGGAAGGGTGTCTATGAGGGCTTGGCTCACTTTTTTAGAGCTCATTTATTTTGGATGTTTGTAAGGTTTGGCTGTATTTATTAGCTAGAGTTTTTAATGTGTGGGGAATCTCATTACTTTTTGCTAATTTTCCTATTGCATTTGTTAGAAAGAAAATAAAAATATTAATAATTTTATCATAAGTCGATGGAATTGGCTTACGGTATGACCAAGTTGAAATGAGAATGAAAAATATGTAGTGAGTCCAAGTAGTTGGTTTTTGTATACATTGTATGAGTCGTATCATTGTCAAGTAACTTTATTAATTGTTGATTTGTATGGCCTTATACAGGCTTTTTTAAAAAAACTTTATTTGGAAGTGCCTCCAGCAAATACTTTTTTAACTTCTTTGCTTTCGAAAGAGGACTAATCCCTTTACACTTTATTTTTGTAGAGTCGTTCTGCATCGGTAAAATATGAATGCTTTGGTAGCCCTACCCGTTTGTCGGAAGAAGTCGTGCTGAGCAATTGAACTACGATAAATCAGTATATATAGGTATGCCCGTAGTACTAATCATCCTTAGTGATTTTGAGCATGTTTCTAGTAGTTTTTCAAAAAAGATAGGATATGTTCGATTCAAAGAAACAACCTGAAGAATTTGTCATGTGTTGTCATGTACTCGCCAAATCCCGCTTGATTTTGTATAGTTTTTAAGTTCAGCTATCACGTATTCATGATGGCTGGGTGACTCAACCTCGAAATCAGCGCGGCCCACTCTGCTTGCTGTATAATGTGCGCCTGGATGTGTGTAGTCGCAGCCGGGGCTTGGCTAGGCGGCGCCCTATACTGGGTCTACCGAGACTTAACATCAAGTGATTTTGAAGCACTGTTTCCATGTCTATTTTTCACGCAAGAAGGAAGTTACGTGACTACCACCAATTTAGTGGCTATATGTGGTCAGGTTACGACGCAAATCGCGCCTTGATTTTGAGTAGTTTTTAAGTCCATCACGTTTGCATGACGGCATGGGGTGACACCTCGAAATCAGCCCATCTAACTCTGGGCTTGTTGTATTAAGGTGCCTGAGTAGTGGTATACGCTACGCGGGCTGGTTTGGATCCGGCGGGCACTAACGGGCAACTAGTATAAATAGCGATTTACTTATTTTTACATTTGTATTGTAGGGCCCGAGCTGCACGCGCTACTTGAGTGTGGAGTGGATACTAGTTATCACTGATCATTTCAAAGTTACACGACTTTACTGCTTTGCTTTCCTGTTTATTAAATCAAGATACTCTAATTAAACTTTGATTTTGATCTTTATAGATTAAATAAAAATTAAACATAAGAAAGCGTCTCCGGCGACTTTTTAGATAACCGTACCGATTTAAAACATTGACATTTTTTATTTCCTTTTCACTGAACTGGTCCTGTGTGACGAAATGCTTTTTTGCCTTTGGCCGCCCTGCCAAAGTTAAAAGGGTTCTGATATCGTATTGTCTCCCACATTTTAATTTGAATTTGTATAATTTAACAAATTTATTGCAACTGTCGCAGTGCGTTTTCGGGCAGATTAGTTTCTATTTGATATAGTGTCTGCTTTTTGGCGCGTTTTTTGGTTGCCGGCATAACTATTAATCGACATAATTATTTTGATTTACTCTTACATGTTCTGTATTGTCTTGATTATTGAAGTTATTAACTGACTCTAGTCTCGCAAGGCGTTATTGGAGTCAATTGGTATTGTCATTTTCTATATAATATTATTTAGCTTTTATCTCCTTTTTCGCTCTACATAAAGGTTAAAAAGTAGCTATTCTTCAATTTGCAGCATATTGTTTCTGTTTTGAGCTTGAAAATATCACATTTGTTTTCCTGCGGGGCATATAGCCATACGTTATAGGCGCAATTCGAATCTGTGTAAGATATTATCCTTATTTCCGTTTTTTGGGCTGTCAAAATCTACAAAGCTACGGCGCATTTCGTTTACGGGTTGGCTTGATGTAATCAAGGGAAAGTTTGTATTAACGTAATTTTTTTAAAGGGCTACCATTCTCGGCTGTTCGGACAATTTGAGCCTTCAACATAAAGTGCGTATCTGTATAGCTAAGTGGGTCTTTTAATCTCGGGCGCTCGCAGCTGCATGCATATATAGCTCTCAGAATTACCGTACCAAGAACTTTCTTATCCATTAGGTTAGTCTGCGGCAAGGCATGGGCATGAGATTATCAGTTTGGCCCATACGGTCTAAGCTGACACACTCTTGCCTACGTACGTAAAACTCGCACAGTCGTTCATCAATGACATCGAGAACTTCTGGGGGGAGTCTATAATATAATATTTGTACACAAGAAAACGACTTCTGTACGCTTTAAGGCAGCTTGGGGGACTACACACTCCAATATAGCCGCACCACAGAAATCATGTTTGGAACATCAAACATTCAAATAGAAACTAATACAAAAATATACACGATATACAGATATTCGAGTTTTTCAAATAACTAAATTTAGCAAATAATTTAGCTTCACTCTAAAAACTCGCAACGCACTCTTAACTATTGGCAAACCACTATCTATCCGACTGTGTGGTATGTATTTAACAATTATCATCTTACATAATTTCCCCTCAAGTTTTGAAATTCAAACTACACAAATCCTTGCTTGACTTCACCATGTGAGACATAACCAGCGGATAGAGCTAGTAACATGGGGCGTACGCAATGTCTTACACTACATTCGAGATGCGAGAAAATAAGGGGCTCAAAGTTTGGGTGCGTCAAGTGTAGCCTGAATTTTTTGAAGACTTCTGTCAAGTTATGTAATCGAAGGTTGCCTCTAATTTAATCAAAATCACGGTGCCTGATTTCCTGGAATTATTGAAGAATAAACGGAGGACATACATCAAAATATGATATTTTTTCTATGACAAAGTACAACATGATTATTTTCTTTCTTTGTCCTCAATACTTATGAACTATAAGGCATCAATGAACCTTCAATTTGTGACTTATGAGGGCCGGGTCGCTCGTAAACATGAACATAGCAATAAGGCAAATCGGAGGTAGAGGTTAGGGCATATTGGACTTGGGCCGGGCCGCACGCGTCAGCTAAAGAGCCATCTTATACGAGCCATTGTTGAATACCATATCACACTGCCATCGGTGACGATCCAGGAGTAAGCAATTTTCAAGTGTTTATCCTTCATCAAACTAAGTGTCAAGTAATTTTTATGTCTTATACACTACCTCAGCGTCAAGATCGAATATTTCTAGGCTTGCGTATGATGTCTTGTTGTTGATGTTCGTATAACGCGACTTGATCCTTTCAATCCAAGTTTTAATAATGTCATTTTAAAAACAGGAGTAGGCAGTCTATACGTAAAGAATCAATCATTCAATCTAATCAATCAAGCTATGAAAGTGTTACATAGTACGAAGAAACTATTGATAGATCTTTTGAAAAGAGGAGAAAAAGTCATCAATCACAAGAGTTATAGTTTAAGATCGAATATATCGATACTAAATAAGTAATCTCTCCACTATCATTTAATCGGTTCGGCGGAAAACATAATTTTATGATATATCATATAGCCCTTATTATTAGCCTTCCTTGGTATTGACTTTGGGGAAGATATCAATACCTATCGATTGGTTTCGACTAAAGTGGTTGCACTGCTACTGTACATTTTAAGGATAATTACATGTAAGATGAGTGAACATTATCGATTTTTGGGGGCCGATTTACGTGCTATATTGATATGATTGTTAAAAGTAGAACATTAAATAAACGGATTATCGATTAGATGGCTTCGATTTACTGGCTAAATGTTTCTATATTACGAATCGACAATAATTTTTTTGTAGGCTAAAAAAATCATACAACCGTCTGTTTTTGACGCAATCACCTGCGTATTTACTACTTCAGCTGATTGCTTAGCAAACGAAGAACTAGATTGGATAAAGTCACCGAAAATGTAAATAATCGCGTAAAATGACGATGATCTCGTGATGTGTCGTCTTAATATGAAATGACGTTTATAGATTGTGTGAATTTTGATCTCTAATAACGGCACGAGACGTGCTTATTGAAGCGCGCGTGTGTTACAGATTCTCCTATGTCTGTTTATAGTATTAGGCAAATTACCGTTATTGTGTTAAGATCTCTACATAGTGGCGTAAACTTACTCGGGCTATACGCCTGTGTATTATGATTCATCCATTAATGTGTTTTATTTAGCGATAATACCGTTATGTGTGAATGTATCTCTTATGGTGGCTCGGAACCTAGAGTAACCGTACTTGGCTATAACGGCCGTGTTTATGAATGCTCCTATATGTATGTTTTAGTTAGCGAAATACAGCGGTTTGGTTTGAAGATCTCTTTATAGTGCTCGAAAACTGCTGGCTTTAACGGCTGTGTATTATATGGATCTCGTAATGTCTGTTTTTATTACTAAATGACCGTTATGTGTGAAGGATCTCGAATTACGGTGTGTATTAGCCCAATCCTGTATCTCGTCTTATTTGGAAAATTCACTGAGTCTCCGAGACTGATGTGAATAATCGACTCAGGCACAACAGGCGTCCATCAAAAAACCATTCATGGTAATCGTGATGCTACTGTATGCCTTTCATCAATAAAACTGTTTTCCTTTTGTTCTAAGTTATATTTAGTTTTGGCGTGTCTCGGATTGCTGTGAAATCTATCAGATCTATGTTGTATGCCTGTCAAAAGCTGAACATTAGTGTGTGTGTGTGTGTGTGTATGTATGTATGGTCTGTATGTATGTATGTATGTATGTATTTATGTTATTATTGTGATGTATGTATGTCTGTATGTATGTATGTATGTTCTGTATGTGATGATATGTCATGTATGTCATGTATGTATGGTACTGTATGTATGATGTATGTACTGTATGTATGTATGCTTGTATGTACTGTATGTATGTATGTATTGTATGTATGTATGTTGTTCGTGTATGTATGGTATGTATGTTATGGTATGGTATGTTATGTGTGTTCGATGAGGCTAGGGGGTCCTCATAACTAGCTCATCCGATTTTGAGCGACAAATTTCACACTGTCTATTATAGTGTCGTCCAACGTTTCAAGGCCAATAGATAGACAGTGTTGTTACAACATGACTATCAAAATTCAGCAGGAATCCACCGACCAAAAAAATAGATGATGTGTAATAGTTACTATTTATTTTTTTGATAGCTTACAGTTTAGCTTGAAAAATACGCGCTTTCTTAGCAAATAAACAAAATGTTACCAGCACTCATGAATGTTACACGTGGAATAAATTACTAATTATATTTGCCTCTGTGGCTAACTTACAGAAAGATTAATTACTGATCAAAATCGTGTTTTGCAGAGCTTTACTAAATTGGATTTGATTTGAGGAGCATAAAAGACGGATGCAGAACATATCGAGTTGAACTCGAGTTCATGTATTGACCTTTTAACACATATTTTGGAATATTTGTAGCTTCAACAATACTTTGGCGTTGGCGATATGATATGTTTTCATTGTTTTGGAATTGCCCGCGTCCACGAGCATAGCGATATCGGGAACTCAGCAGTGGAGCAGCTAGACAAGTGTCGACTTGATGAGTCAGAGCTGCATGCATGCATGCATACTGCAGCTGCAAAAGTAATTGTGATACTTGTATTGTTTTTAATAAACTAGTAAACACTCAAGGTACTATTTATGATGTTTTATTTAGTTATTAAACAATGACAATTTAGAATTACAAAGATACATCTGAGGCCATGTTTTGAGAGAGAGAGAGAGAGATATCTCAAGGTTGGTACACACAGCAACTTTTGTAGTGATACAAGGCTAGTACAAATGTTAGTAGTTGCTGTTGTTGTAGGATTAATTATACAATGAATAAATCTAATACATCTTTCTTTCTTTAAGAGAAATTAACACAAATCAGAAAAGTAAGATTATATACGTATTATATATGATTAATCATAGTTTACAAATTTAACCGATCTCTTGATTTTATTAAACGGCCAAATCTTGATCTGATGATTTCTCTGGACACCTCGGGAGGATGGATACTTTCCTTCCGGGCTTCTATTGGCTTGGAACTTTCCGCTTGATCTTGTACGCGTTCACCAGTAGATGGGCTCGCCCCTGGATCTGGATTCGGTATCGGCAGGGAAATCTCCTGTCGACATCCTGGCTCTGGTACTGTTTTTGGAACCTGTGTTAACTCAACATCAAGAGGAATGTTAGGAAGGGACATGTCTTGGATTCCTGTAGGTATTAGGTGGTATCGATTTCTTCTTAACTCTTCCCACGCCGTAAACGGATATATCCCCCGAGCGCATTGGTTTACAATGCAAGTAATTCGTGATGCTCAGCAAGTTCCAATTTTTTTCACCACAGCAGCAGTGTATTGAGAATACTTTGAAGGTCGGTAATAAAGTTCAACTCTACAAACTGAAGTCAAATGAGCAATTTTATTTTAGTACCGCGCAAGAATTTCATGACTATTTTTACAAGTTATAACAAACATGGCGACCGCCGGCTGTCAAAATCATGTGTCAACTTCTAATATTGCTGATTGGTTGTCTGCTAGTGAGGATGAAGTTGATATTATGGTTCATTTTGATTCTGGAGTGACAAGAGAAGATAAAAATTCGATTGGACAAGATCTTAGTAGTGGAAGTGAGGACGAACCAGTGGAAATGATAGTTTGGTGATTCAACAGGTAGTCTAGGCTTACCTGTACAATGATCCTGGACCAAATACAATGCCAGTGTTTAGTTTGAACAATGTTGACATAATATTCCGGATACTGTGAGCCACGTAAGTGAACTAAATGATTATTTAACATTGTTTTCCTTTTACAAACCATTTGTGATGAGACAAACATGGAGGTCGATGCTGGGGCCGCGGGAAAATTAAATAGAACTGAAACCAGCACTTGGACCATTTTTTATTAAGCGTGGGAAGGGTAAATGTTCGACCATTCGATTCCACGAAGTATGACCTTGGTTGAGATGCTCGGCCAACTACTTTTCCATATCTTTTTAAATCTACAATCCAAACTTCATCATTATCATTAAGTTGAGGAAGTTCTTTAGCCCGATGTCTATCATCGTAGTTTCTCTTCTGATTTTCTTTCATTTCGTGATCTTGTTCTTTAAACAGCTTCAAATCAGGCCACTTTGGAGTAAGTTTTGAATCCAACATAGGAAGCGTTGTCCTAAGCTTACGTCCCATTAGAAGTTCGGCTGGACTATAGCCACTTTCGAGTGCTGTTGATCGATATACTAGTAGTGCTTTGTTAGGATCTTCTTGCTTTGCCTTCTTTAAGATATTCTTGACTACCTTCACACCACTTTCAGCCATCCCGTTACTTTTTGGATAATGAGGACTGCTTGTTGTTAATTTAAACCCGTACTCTTGACTCCATCGTGTGTGTGTGTGTGTTCGATGCGCAGGTGCCAAACTACTCTTCCGATTTTGACCAAATTTCACACCAACGTCAAGGACCAATAGATAGAGTGCTGTTAACATGGACAGCAAAATTCACAGGAATCCAACCTACGAAAAAAATAATATTCGTAAAAATTACTACTACTTAATTTTTTTAAACTTAAAGTTTGCTTTGGAAAAAAATACCCTATCTCACCACTGTTAATACTATGAATGTTAACAACTGTGAAAATTTTCAGAATTGTAGCTTGCCCTGCCAACTTACAAAAATATAATAAATGACAAAAATCGTGTTTTGCAGAGCTTTGCTAAATTGGATTTGATTTGAGGTGCATAAAAGATGGATGCAGAACATATCGAGTCGAACTCGAGTTCATGTATTGACCTTTCTAACACATATTTTGGAATATTTGTAGCTTCAATACTCTGGCGTTGGCGATGTGATATGTTCTCATTGTTTTGGGAGTCGCCCGCGTCCACGAGCATAGCGATATCGGGAACTCAGCAGTGGAGCAGCTAGACAAGTCTCGACTCGATGAGTCAGAGCTGCATGCATACTGCAGCTGCAAATGTAATTGTGATACTCACTCGTCCAACGACTTTGGCGTTTTCCTAGTAATTGGACGAGTGAGCGGAGCAAACGGAGTCCTCTATGGCAAGTTTCGGCACTTCGTTGTGTTTATGTGTGTATGTATGTATGTATGTATGTATGTATGTTTGTATGTATGTATGTGTGTTCGATGCGCAGGGGCCAAACTACTCATCCGATTTTGACCAAATTTCACACCAACGTCAAGGACCAATAGATAGAGTGTTGTTAACATGGACAGCAAAATTCACAGGAATCCAACCGACAAAAAAATAATATTTGTAATAATTACTAATTTATTTTTTTATACTTAAGGCTGCACAGGAGTAGCTATAATATCGGCGCGATGCAGTGTCCCCGCATTTCAGTTGGAACTCGGCCCACAATTGTCATATTTTTTTTCGCATTTCAGTTGGAACTCTTTGTGATGTCGAATTTTCGAATGTATATAAATGGGTAATAAAAATGCGAACTGGACATATTTTGAAAATTTACCTTCACTTTAGTGCCTTTATAAAAAAATAACAAACTTTTTATGGAATGTCCATCTTCAAGTTCTAATTTCACATTTCTCTTCAAAATAAAAAAAAAATACCAAAATCGTGTGAGAGTAGTTACGCTAAACGACTGAACTACGAATGCAATGTTTTTGCCGCCGATTTTAGGGCCTTTTCACCCCGCAAGTGGCGCACTCTGGCGATACGACTTTTTGAGTGACAGGATGGTTATTTATGTTCGAAATTAACACTTTTCATTGGCCACATAGTAACTGTTCAGCTAATGCAGAACACACATCCATGCATTCATACCTGTTTACTGTTTGCTATGAACACGGCACACAGTAAGACATTAATTTTATTTGTGTAAGCTGTTAAGCTTGAATCAACCATTTTATTTTTCACGCTGAGCCCATAAGAAACTTACACAGCATAATCATAATCGTGCATACGATATAAATTCGATGAAAATTCTAAATTATAGTAATGATCTGCACGGTCATCAGTTCATTTAGGATTACGCCTTCGCAACTGATGTGAAAAACATATTTACTTTATAGCATGTAACGGAACGGCAATTCTTTTGTTAGCCTAGTATATGATACAGTGTCAATTAATAACCGACAAGAATTAAATTTAAAAATTACTCGTGTTTGAGTCGAACCACGGATCATTCGGTTTTCTATCCGCGCGTTTTCTTTTTTGCGCGAGCTGCGAGTAATCCAAGTCACAAAGTACTCGGACCTCAATTGCGCCAAGAGCATTTAAAAATGGAAAGTAAATAGTGTTTCCCAGTTGGAGTCGTTTCTGTGTTTAATTTACACGACGGTCAATACGAATATCTTAAATATATTGCATTAAACTTGTCTCCACTGGGAATACGAACCCCGGCCGGTCTCTCGCTGTCCCGGTCGATCGGGGCGGCTGCTCTTGTACCAAGATGAGCATTGGAAGACGGCGTCCTGAATTCGTCTATTTGGTAGTATATTTTATTATGGGGTGTGATATTTAAGTGTCCGATTATAATAAAATACAAATGGTTGAAACATTGTGAGTACTACACCCAAAAAAATCAAACTTAAAGGTATATTCACGTGAGAAAAGCTAAAGCCGATCATTGTACAAACTGTATTCGCATGGGCATATCCTCATTACACATGAAAGATATCAATCTAGGTTTTGTTTGTGCCCTTTCAAGACGACGTGGTCACGCAAAAATTAGTCACACAGCTGTACCCCTCCCCCTCCCAGCAGCTAAGCATTTCTCTGCAATAAGTAAGATATGATTCTCAAGGCAATGCCATGCTCGTGTGTAAAGCTGGGCTCCGACAACGTATGCATGACAAGTCTTTACTTTTTTTTACGTGTATATCCAATCCGCTCATTGTTATTTGTGAAATATTGTTTATTGTGCCATGCAAGTACCTAACTCAACATACGATGACATAAATCGCGGTCAGACGACAGATTCTTAATTTGCCACACGTCATCGTCATTAGAAAATTTATTAGATTTACTTTATCACTTCAAATGATAAGTTTGTCTTTCAAAAACTGCTCTATCCCATAGCTATTATCTTTGCTTTGACATGTTTTGATTATTATAGTTTTTGGGTGTTGGAATGACCTGAGTTACCCTGATGGCGGAAAAGGTTCATGTAGTTTCCGAAGCAAAAGTTTTTAAACGGTTCTATTTACTACAATGAAATCTTCTGACTATACAACGGAAATCATTAGTGTGCAGTAAAGAAAGTAGTATCAATAAAGAGATATATACCGATCTGGAACAAACAGACAGACCAATGTAAAAATATGGAAACAAATCGGTTACACATTGTTTCTATAATAATAATATATATATCTGCGTAATTCTGGTCTTCCCGCAGTTTCAGCTGGAACTTACTTAGTCCACAATTGTCATATCTGCATAAATGGGAAATCTATTAACTATAACATGAACTTATTTATACTTTATACAAACATGAATACCTACTAAGAAAATTGTGGGAAAATTTTAACAATTTGCTTTCGAATACTATAAAAATATTACGACTTTTTAAAATTACATTACGCAAATTTCACAAGTGTTAAAATGGTCGTGACTTGTGTGCGTGTTGGGTATTGGAACATTATTATTGTAGCTTGTTAGATTAATATTTTGTCAGCTTGCATTTCATCCTAGTATCTTGATTTAGCCTACCATATTTTTGTATTGGACTATGAAAATAGCAACTATTGCTAATGAATAAAGAAACACTAGTGGTGTATCCGTAAATGTCCAATGGGGGGGGGGGGGGGGTGGTTGTCATATGCAAACAGGGACGGGTCCTGGTGCGAAGCCCCAGCCGCCGGAGGCCTTTTCGAATTTTTTCCGTATTTTTGACAGTTTCACGCCTCTAAAAAAAAACACGTTGTAGAGTCAATACATACTAAAGTGCTGTGCAAATCATAAAATTTCTTATTGTGCGAAGTCCCTGACTTTGTAATTATTGTAATTACCTATGTAATATCATAGGTTGGCTCCTCCTTATATTTTTTCTTCAATCGATCACACTCGTTTTGTTTTTTTTTGGTGGCCGTGGGGGGGGGCTTCCAACACCATAACCCATAACCCCCCCTCGCCCCCTTTGATACCCACTGAAAAACACTCACTATACCTACTACAAAAACAAAACAAAGTTTAAAGCACATCCTTAACGGTTGACGCGCCCTTTTCTCCAAATAAATAAACATCTGTTGCAACTTAAAACTGAGCATCAACATTATTTATTTCCGTGATAATACACAATAGTTCGATATTAATAAACTGTCATTAATACATTTTTTCGTGGGGGGGGGGCTGGGCCCACTGAATCTCTAGCTGATTTGGGGAAGGGGAGTAAAATGATCACTTGGGTTAATTTTGTTTTACATGTATGTATCAGTAAAAAAGTATACATTTCTTGAATACCTAATTTGATTTTTAATGAATGCTTGGGCCTCAAATTTGTTGTCTTTGAGTGGGTGGTCTGTTTTTACTGGCCACACATTCATATTGTTTGAGTACCAAAATAATTTCTGGGAGAAAATATTGTAAAAGGGAGATATTAATCATATAAACAAATCGACAATTTCATTGGCCAGCTATTTTGGCCGAACGGGTTGAACTTCAACTCAAAAATAATACTTCACTTCTGAACTAAATGTTTTGCTTTGACCTTGATTCCTTTTTACTAACACATCGCCCCTTTCCGCCCCCCACACACAATCGCATGCATGTCTTGGTCTTTGTCGGGGCGAAAGTGAACAGCACCTGACTGGACGTAAGCGAGAAACCGTGTGACACACTCACTCACACATAGGGTGCACCCGCTATCTGTCACATTGGCTGGTTTGGGTAGATGAGACATTATCTCTATCATAAACCCTGCATTTCAGAGTCTCAAACTCAAGAGAAACATTAGAGAAATCGTTCTCGATAAACCTAAAAGAGTGCGGTGACATCCCCATCAACGCGACTATATAGTCCTATCATATAGAACCCCCAATTAGTAGTTAAAAACCTGTTTCATTGTATTCATCACCAGTTTTTCTGTATTGGCTTCTAATATTCGTAAAGTATGAACGTCGTTGGTCGGTTGTTTTATAGGCTCTGCTTCCAATGCAGAGAGGTCCCAGGGTTCGATTTCCAGGGGGGCTGTAGGCAATGTTATTTAGACTTCTATTCTAATGTGGATTCGAGTCCTCGTTCTTAGCATGTGTAAATCGGTTGACGTTTGGTGCTTAGGAGGTCCGCCGACGCGAGTGCACATAAGATAAAAGTGGTGATAGTAAGGAGTTATCGACGACCGGGTTGACAATAGACAGCCACTGGGCGTAAGAACAAAAAGAGATATAATACATAAATAGATATGTCTGGGTATGCTGCGGAACAGAACTGGGTGTGAAACCGGTACAGACCTACTGTATTAGTCTTCAGTTTACACTACTGTGTAACTATGCCAAACAGTTTGTAAGTACTGCAGAGGGTAGGGGGGGACACGAACCCACAGAATCATGCGTACTACGGCGGGGAATTTGGTCATGGGGCTGAGGGGAGCGCAACTTTATTTGAAATTATTATTTTCTTAGATATTAATAATTTGATACTTTTTTCTTATTTGCAATTTTTTCATATATTTTTAAGGTTTTTGTAAACCAAATTGTCAATACTCCTATCCACTTAGAATCGAAATTTTTGCGGGGCGGTGCGCTTCAGGGGGGGAACCCGTATTAAAAAAAACAACTGGGGGGCCAACCCCCCCTCAGACCTCCATTGTTCCCAAACGTTCTCGTTACCAGGAAGGAGCGTACCCATAAATTATTTTTTGATGATACCACTGACTATCACTGTACCAGTTTACTACTACCCCTTTCACTATTGTGGCTGACCATTGAATCTTTGAGGTTACAACAATGTTTCGGCTCCGCGAAAATAAGGCAAGTTACGCCAATGTATGTAATATACTGACAAGTGTTGGCTCAAATGGCTTGACTGATTCGGATGTCTCGGGTTCTGAATCCCGTCACAACCTGTCCTGATTATTATTACTTGTAGTACTGATTATTATGTAGTATCGGATCTAGCTATAATAATGCAGTGATGCAAATAATATAAAACTTGTGTCCTGCAGGGGGATTTACCCGGGTCTAGGTTTATAGCAGTTGAGTGGTGGTGTAATCCTGTGACCAAGTGTTCTGGACTAGAACCCAAGTCTCGTCACCTTTTACTGGACCAATAATTTTTTTATTTTGATGGGTCTAGCCTGTATTCAGAATAATATACATTATACTTATTGCAAATGTTTGCGTCAATGTTCTTTATTTGCAATCCCTCATTCCATATATAATGATCCATTGATATAGACAAAAACTAAACATTAATTGAATTATTTGTTTTCCTCTCCATTATGTGATGTTTTCGTAACACTCAATACAAAACTTATGTGAATGTAAAACACTTCATTATACTTGACGGACGAACACGTTCATTTTACGCCAGCTCGTGATGGTGATATTTGATCTCAGGCGACCTTGTGCCATGTGTGAGCGCATCTGTTCCTCTCAAACTTTCTGCGTACAAACAGATCCCACTGCATCGTCGTAAATATACGGCTCGCTATTGTAGTGACAAATTAAATATTTTGGCGGAACTTCTGAGGCCCTCCTCCAACACGTCCTCTCCCAGCATCCCCTCACCCTGTCCGTTTTCATCTCCAGATTTCTGCTTAACGCCTCTGACACCTTAAAGTTCGCTTTAGAAAAAATACCCTTTCTTACCATGTTACACTATGAAATGTTAACAACTGTGAAAAATTACAGATTATAGTTTGCCCGGCCACTTCAGAAAATTATTACTGACAAAATCGTTGTTTTGCAGAGCTTTACTAGATTGTATTTGATTTGAGGAGCATAAAACTGATGCAGAACATATCGATTTGAACTCGAGTTCATGTTTGACCTTTCTTACACATATTTTGGATATTTGTAGCTTTACATACTTTGGCGTTGGCGATATGATATGTTTTCATTGTTTTGGATTGGCCCGCGTCCACGAGCATAGCGATATCGGGAACTCAGCAGTGGAGCAGCTAGACAAGTGTCGACTTGATGAGTCAGAGCTGCATGCATGCGTGCATACTGCAGCTGCCAAAGTAATTGTGAACTTGTATTGTTTTTAATAACAGAACACTCAGGTCACTATTTATGATGTTTTTATTAGTTATTAAACATGACAATTTAATAATTACGATACATCGAGGCCATGTTTTGAGAGAGAGATAGAGATATCTCAGGTTGGTACACACAGGCAACTTTTGTGTGATACAAGGCTAGTACAAATGTTAGAGTTTGCTGTTGTTGTAGGATTAATTATAACATGAATAACTCTAATACAGTATTTCTTTCTTAGAGAAACATAACACAAATCGAAGTAGAATTATATACGTATTATCTATGATTAATCATAGTTTACAAATTTAGCCGATCTCTTTGATTTTTATAAACGGCCAAATCTTGATCTGATGATTTCTCTGACACCCGGGAGGATGGTACTTCCTTCCGGGCTTGCCTGATCTGGATTCGGTATCTGCATGGAATCTCCTGTCCCTACATTCTGGCTCTGGTACTGTTTTTTGGAACTGTGTTAACTCAACATCAAGAAGGAATGTTAGGAAGGGACATGTCTTGGGATTCCTGTAGGTATTAGCTGGGTATCGATTTCTTCTTAATGTTCGACCATTCGATTCCACGAAGTATGACCTTGGTTGGATGCTCGGCAATTACTTTTCGCATATCTTTTTAAATCTACAATCCAACCTTCATCATATCCATTAAGTTGAGCAGTTCTTTTAGCCGATGTCTATCATCGTAGTTTCTCTTTCTATTTTCTTTTCATTTCGTGATCTTGTTCTTTAAAAGCTTCAAAATCAAGCCACTTTAGGAGTAAGTTTTGACTCCAACAAGGACGTTGTCCTAAGCTTACGTCCCATTAGGATTTCGCTGACTATAGCCACTTTCGAGTGCTGTTGATCGATATAACTAGTAGTGCTTTGTAGGATCGTTCTGCTTTGACTCTTTAAGATATTCTTGAACTACCTTCCACCACTTTCAGCCATCCCGTTACTTTTTGGATAATAGGACTGCTTGTTTGTTATTAAACCCGTACTCTTGACAAATTGCTGAATTCTTGACAGTCGAACTGAGAACCAGTTTGTTCGCTCGTAACCTCTTTTGGTATCCAAATCTTGAAAATACCTGCTTTCATTTTTTCGATTATGTGTTGTGATGACATTTGTCTGCGTGAGCAACTTCTGGAAACCACTAAAATAATCTTCTATAACTAAGTATTTAACACCTTCTAGTGTGCATATGTGCTGTGCCACTGTATCCATTGGGTCCATCTGAAGAGTTGATTGCATTAATGTTCTACCTGGTTATTACGATTTTCAATGCATGTTTTCATTTGGAAATGAGTTCTTTCAAGTCTTCATTTACAGTAGGCCACCACGCTGCAATCGTGTGCTCTTCTTCTACAGTTGGGTATACGCCAAATGACCCTTCATGTAAACATTTTAACATTTTCCGTGTTTCTTTTATACTGAATAACTACTCTGTTCACCTTTCATGATTACCCTTTATTTACTGGTAACTTGTTTCGTACTTTTAATACTGATAATAGCAGATTATTACGAATATTATTAGGCCACCATCTTGAATAAACATTGTCACTTGTGTTTAGAACATTGTCTTCTTTCTGACACTGTTTTATACTCTCCTCAAGGATCACTCATTGGAAGTTTGCAGTATTACTTGATCGACATAAGATCTATGAATCTTGTAGCAGAATGTCAGGTTCGTTCGCCACATTATTCCTAGTAATCTCTGGAGAGAGTGTCTGGAACCCATACTCTTTTCCAGGGATATATTTGATTTCATAGGAGAATCTCATTAGGCGCTGCGCATTCTTGTAGTCTCGGTGAAAGTTAACTCAATGGGTTTTTGTTTCAAGATGGCTATCAAAGGTTTAATGATCAGTTATCACTAACACCTTTTAATCCAATGATATAGTTTTGAAATCTCTCACATGCATAGGTTACTCCGAGCGCTTCTTTTCTATAGTCGCATACCGTTGTTTAACTTGCCTTAAGCCTGCGTGATGCAATACATAACTGAACGCATGTCATGTCGTTTTTGTTGTTTGTTCGAGCATCAACTCTAATCCATATGCTGATGCATCGAGGAACTCTTGTCTCTCGATTTAGGATTATATTAGCTAGTTTGGACGCGGAGGATAACATTTCAATAACTTTATTGAAGCTTTCTCTGATATGTTTCCCATACCATTCAACGTTTTTTACTCCAACAGTTCCCTCAGAGGTTTTTGTTACCTCAGCTGCATTTGGGTAGAAATTTCATAAGGAACAATTTACCATTCCTAGGAGTCTTCGTAACTCGGTGATATTGCCTTGGTTTCTTTATGTTCTTGATAGCCTTCAACCTTTCTTGGTCTGGTTTTACACCATCTGTACCAATCACATATCCTAGGAATTTTACTGACTTTACATTGAACTGACATTTGCTTTTGTTTCAACTAATTTTTGGGGGCATCGCTACTCTCTTAAGCACTTTATCCAGTCGCTCGTCCATGTTCAGCTTGTTGTTTTCCCAGTTACAACAATATCATCCATGTATTTAATTACTCCCTTCTAGTCCTTCTAGGACTTGGGATATTTTTTCTTTGGATAGTACTCTGGCCGGAGCTATTCCAAATGGCAATCTATTAAGTATTCGGCCTGTCCGGATTAATAAAGGTTGTTAGTTTTGCTGATTCTTTATCTAGTGGTACTTGCCATAACCGAACTTGCATCTACTTCTATATAAGTTTGCGTCTTGATGTTGTCTTAGTTTCTTCAACTGAGGGTAGTGGGTCCCCTTTCTCTGTCGACCATGGCTTTTTTTTAGTTCTGTGAAATCACACACAATTTTTATGCTAGTCTTTTGTCTGGTTTTTGGAACTACGACCAACGGTGAGCACCAATCAGTAGGCTCCTCTATTCGAGTTTACTACACCTTTCTTTTTCATTCTTTCCAGTTCCTTCTTCACTGGTTCTCTGACGGTAGAGCCTATTCCGTCTAGGTACTGTAAGCTATGGTGTTGCAATCTTAGCAGATATTTTGAACTCAGTACCATTTTCCCCTGACCCTAACAATTAGGATAGTTTCTGTTCTGGACTAGCCCCTATTTGGATTGGATAGGCTTGATTCTTCCTTAGTTTTTTATACTATCAACAAGTTTAACATATTCAATGCTGTATGGCAGGCATTTCCTAGTTAACGCTTCTTTCACTTCTTTTGCAACATAGATGTCCTGCATCACTGTAACTTTTTTCCATTTTAAAGGAACAGTTATTTTTTCCAATCACCTTTATTGGCTGATGGCCTGGACCAAATAGTTTCTTCGAAGTATAAATTAGATTAAGACCTTCGTTCTCACTTTTCGCATTTTGGCGTAGGCCTATGCTTTTGAACGTAGCTTCCGGAATAACGGTAACATCCGCCCCCGTGTCAATCTTGAAACTAATTTTGTGCTTATTTATTAAGAAGTTAACATGCCAGGCTTTGTTTTTGTCTTGCGAGTCTATTGCTCCGCAGTAAGCATCATCTTCAGACGTTTTCTCTACTTTGACTTCGTTGACGTTTTTAGATCTGCATACTTTTTCCCAGTGCCCCTTACGTTTACATTTATTACACGCGCTATCTTTAGCTGGACATGATTTGTATTTATGGCCTGGTTTATAACCACATCTACCACACTGTGAATTAGGCTTTTTGTCCTGTTCACCCGATGGTTTCGAATAAGTCTGTGATTTATTCTTGTATTGAGGTTTCGATTTTCGAATAGCGTCAACATTCTGACCAACGTCTTCGTTACGCACAATAGCCTGTTGTTGGTGTATCGACTCTTTTTGTTTCACTCGGTCAATCACCTTATCAAGAGTTAGACTAGGATCCATTTGTAGTTGCTCACTTAACTTTCCGTCAAGCATACCTACTACTATCCTATCTCTAATAAACTCTTCTATTAGTTCTTTAAAACCGCAATTTTCTGCAATGCTGTATAAGTCATTTATGAAAACGCTTATTGGCTCTCCTTGCCTCTGGCATCGTTTGTAAAATCGAGCTCGCTCATATATGATATTCTTACGAGGCTCAAATCTTTCCTTGAACTTTTGGAACACTACATCATATGTGTTCAGTTCATCGGTAGTTAGGCGAAATGATTTCAATATTTCCCCAGCCATGGATCCCAAAGTATAGATAAATAGGTCTACCTGTACCTTCTGTGGTTTTAGATTTATCTCTGCACAACTTCTAAATCTCTCCCATCTGTCACACCATTGTTCCCACTCTTTTGGTTGTGAGAAATCAAATTGGCCTGGAGGTTGGATATAAAAAGAAGATGTTGCGCCTTGGCCTATTATAGGTTGTTGACCTGTTACAGGACTTAGGCCCTCACTATTTCCGTCTTGAGACATCATTTTCCGATATGCCAGCCTAGGTTCTAACCTAACTTTTATCTAGCTACCATGTGGCTTTGATTAATATCTTTTACTTACGTTTTTTTTTTATGTTTCTGGTTGTGCCTCTTTTTCATCCCACCACTTCTGAACACCATGTATTGTTTTTAATAAACTAGTAAACACTCAAGGTACTATTTATGATGTTTTATTTAGTTATTAAACAATGACAATTTAGAATTACAAAGATACATCTGAGGTCATGTTTTGAGAGAGAGAGATATCTCAAGGTTGGTACACACAGCAACTTTTGTAGTGATACAAGGCTAGTACAAATGTTAGTAGTTGCTGTTGTTGTAGGATTAATTATACAATGAATAAATCCAATACAATACTCACTCGTCCATCAACGACTTTGGCGTTTTCCTAGTATTTTGATGTTATGTAGGCCTAGCCTAAGTAATGATTAAATGAGTAGGTCTATCAATTGTCTAATGTTGAAGTAAAGTAGGTCTTTCCCACTAAGCCATGCACTAATAGGCCCGCGGAAAAAAAAAACAGTCTAGTAAGCCAACCAATTAGTTTAGGGTCTAGGAAACCTAAACAGTAAATACATACAAGGCAACGGTTATAGACCTAATGCTTTTAGAAAAATACTTTTAATATTCTTTTTGGGGGGTAGGGCTATAAATACTAGGCCTAGGCCTAAGCTACACTACCTGGGTTGGGCCGATGCTAGGCTACGCGTCGCCCTTGGCTAGGCCTGGTTTCCTCAAATTGAACACATATCACAAGAATTTCCCTGTTTTATCAATGTAGTACTAGATCTAGCTAGCCTAGGCTGCATATTGAAGCTAGGCCTAGGCTTCCCCCCCCCCTTAACCTCCAAAGAGAAATTGCATAGACTAGGCCTGGCCCTAGGCTAGGCTAGAACGAAGTGTATAATAGTATCCTTGCCCTAGGGCCCAGTTCAATTTTTATGCAAATAGAATTGTGTTGATTAAAATAAAATAACAATAAAACACGACAAAGAGTTTTAATTGAGCGAGCGTAGCGAGCGTCTCCACTTGACTCTTATGGCTCGAATGTCTGTTTTTGTTGTTTTTTTTTTTTTTTTTCTGTTACTGCTTCGGTATAGGTCGCACCGTTTCTCTGATCGACCTGAAATTTTGCACACATGTACATACCACCTAGGCGGGTTGCTGTATAGTTTTTGAACAAAATCCGATCGTTGGTTATAAAAAAAAAATGTACTGATCGTTATGAAATTTTGCAGGGTCAATAAGTACAACATTCTCTCCTATTTTCCAAATTTTATTGGTAATCATAATTCGAAAAATGATGTTAAAAAATGAAGGAGGCAGTGAAGATACAAAGATACACTTTAGAAGGCATGACGTGAACCGTGAAACCGTGAATCTCCGGAGAGTATAGAACCACAACAACGAGTTTCAGTGTCAGTGTTAATTTCCGCAAGTCACTCGCCTCATCGGAGCTGGCGTCGCCCACTAAACCACCCGGGGTTACTACTCGGTTACAAGCCAAAGCTATCAGTGGCAGCGAGCATTCGTCGCCAGAACAACCGCACATCGAGCGTCCTGCGGACCAAATACCGGATTCCGAAGCATCACAATCCAGTGTTATTTCAGCATACGTGCCATCACCAGTACGAACCTTCACTGAGGCCGCGTCGTCACTCCCTCCAATCTCTGATTTGCTCGCGGCGACTCGCCAACTCAGTTTCGGTTCGTCCACATCCACCGTTACATCGCCAGGATCCACCGTTACTGGACCGGCAACTTCGCAGTGCGGTAGCCCAAAGTGTCAAAAAAGCCCGTAGCTTTACGCTTTGGCCTAGAAGAAATTACTCTTGCTCCAACACCGGGAGTAATAACTCGTGCTCAGGGAAGCGTAAACGCGACCTCACTAACTACGATAGTGACGCCACTACGCTTAGCACGCATAGCTCAGACAACTCACCCTTCGCCTCACCACAGTCATCGCGCTCGGCGTCGCCCGAGCCTACACCACAAACATCTCCGGAACCAGTTCCAGCTCCGCAACCGGGACGAACACCCGATCCAGACTTATGAATGTGCAACAATGCTTAGGTTTTTATAATCAGCTTTATTGATAAGTGCACATGAAGATACAAACAGTAGTGACAGTAATTACTTGAACACAATCACGAAGTTGTCGGCCATACTGACTAGGCCTAAAACGTTACGTGATGCGCCGCTCTAGTGGCAGACGACTGTATTAGCGTGCGCGCCTAATACAAGCATGTGACATGCCCCCCCCTTTTTTTTTTTTTTTAGTTTACTAGATTACATTTATTTAAGTAAAATATACGTGAGCTGAAGGCTCTAATCAAATTATTTGTTAAACATAGTACAACCTGGTATGATTTAAATGAATTATAATTTGTATCTTGAGGGTAGATTTATTATTCTTCCTCCCCGGGTGATCCGGACCGCCTTGGCTGGGGAAGATGGCGGAGTCGCTCTGCCATCTGTATTCGGATCCATGGCCGAATTGGACTCGGTGCCGTCTGGTAGGCGGGGCCGTTCATAGTCTGGTTGTACCAGGACTTGTTGGTACCTCTCTGGTTGGGGTGAGTGACGAGGTGTAGGGAGGATTTTTTGAGTTGGGGTTGCATCTGTTATGCTTTTGGGAATTACTGGTGAGGAAGGTTGAATGATAGGTATTGGTCGTAAGTGGGACCGATTGCGTCGTACCGTTGAACCTTCTGAAGTTAGGATTTTGTAGGATCGTGGGGTGGTATCAAGTTCAATAACAGTTCCAGGGACCCATGATTGTTTAGATTTCTCCACTAGGACTGGTTGTTCAGGTAATAATGGAGAGAGTGGTTTAGAATGTTGATCATGAATGATTTTCTGCTTTTCTTGTATATTTTCCATTGTTTTACAAGCAATAGTTGTTGGGAATAATGGTTTGCGCAATTTGTTTGAAACGGGAACGAATGTTCTCAACCGCCTACCCATTAACATCTGCGCAGGGGATGGTAGATTCTGCTTCGGTGTGGAGTTGTATATCATTATTGCCATGTCCGGGTCTCGTCCTGATCTTACGGCCTTGATGATTAAACCTTTTATTGTACGTACGGATCTCTCTACCATGCCATTACTTTTGGGGTATAGCGGACTAGATGTTATGTGGTTAATGTCCCATTTTTCACAAAAATTTGACAGCAAATGAGAGTCAAATGGTGGTCCGTTGTCTGACATCATTGTAGAGGGGATTCCATGAGTTCTGAAAATTTGTTTCAGGTTTTGTATAACCACTTGTGATGTTGTTGTTGTCATTTCTCGTACTTCGACAAATTTTGAGTGATAGTCAGTCACGAGCATGTACGTCTTGTTTTCCGCTTTCAGGAAATCCACTCCGATCTTGTCCCAGGGGAGTTTAGGAATGTCGTGAGGCAACAGAGGTTCTCTTGTATTTGCTCTTGAGTAACTTTGACACGTTGGACATGCTAAAATCATGGTCTTTATATCGGCATTCATGCCTGGCCAATAGATTGCTTCCTGTGCTTTTGCTTGGCAGGATCCTACCCCTTGATGGGCAATGTGGATTGCTGTTAAGGTTTCTTGTCGTTGTGACTTTGGGATAATAAGTCGGTTTCCTTTGAAGAACAGGCCATCTTTTTCATGAATTTCCTCTTTATGCTGCCAGTAGGGGGTTTCTTGGGCCCGTGAGATACCTTGTTTGCCCTGTTTTCCTGTTGGAGGCCAGCCCTCTCTGATATAGCATTTCACCTTTTGTAATTCTTCATCGTCTTGGGATGCTAGCTTGAGTTTATCAGTTTTAGGTTTTGACATGCTAACAATGCAGTGGATTGCATTTCCTTCCCCTTGAAGGTAGTCCGAGTTTACCGAATTTTGTGAAGGAGCTCGTGACAAGGTGTCGGCTGCGTAAAGTTCCTTTCCAGGCACATGTATCATTTCTGGAGAGTATCTCATGAAACGAATTAGCAGTCTTTGAAGTCTAGTTGATAGCGCTTCCAATGGTTTCTTTACTATGCCTAAAAGAGGCTTGTGATCAGTTTCAACTGTGAACGGCATTCCGTAAAGGTAAAAATGAAAGTGTTCACATCCATATACTATTGCAAGCATTTCTTTTTCGATATGGGCCATTTGTTGTTGGGTTGACGTTAAGGTTACTGAACCATATGCAATTGGTCTTTTGTCTTGCAGGAGCACGGCCCCAAGCCCATATTGGCTTGCGTCTACAGACAACACTAAAGGTTTGTTTTTATCAAAAAATGCCAGCACTGGTGCAGTGCTTATCAGGGTCTTAAGGCGGTTAAAACTTTCTGAAGGCTTGGAGTCCCACAACCATTCTTTGTCTTTATGTAGTAACTGTCGCAGGTGATGTGTTTCTTCAGAAAGATTAGGGATAAACTTTCCGAGGAAGTTTACCATTCCGAGAAATCGCTGTAATTCTAACTTAGTCTCGGGTTGTTTCATTGAAGTTATTGCTTCAACCTTGGCGTTATGAATAGCAATGCCATCTGAGGATACATTGTGACCTAAAAAGTCAATTGTACTGACTGCTAGCTGAAGTTTTTCTCTACTGAAGCGAAAGTTTAATTTTCTGGCTCGATCAAGAACGAGCTTGAGTCTTTTGTCATGCTCCTCCGGATCTTTACCAGTTACCACAATGTCGTCGATGTAACAATATACTCCATCTATACCTTGGATTAAATCATTTATTTCCTTTTGTTGTACCTCTGTGGCACTATTGATGCCGAATGGGAGCCTGAGGAATCTAAACCGGCCAAATGGTGTGGCAATAGTACACAATTTAGAACTTTCCTCTGACAGAGGAATTTGCCAAAAGGCTGAAGAAACGTCCAGTACTGTAAAAACTTTAGCCCCTTCAAATTCGGAGAATATAGTTTCCGAAGTGGGTAGTTGAAAATGTTCCCTCTTTATGAATTTGTTAAGAGGTCTGGGGCCCATGCAAACTCTTATGGATCCATTTGGTTTGGAGACAATAACAACTGGATGAACCCAATCAGTCGGTTCATTTTCTTTTACAATAATATTGCTTTTTACCATTTTATCTAGCGCATTTTTAAGTTTTGACTTAAGAGATATTGGAATTATCCTTGCTGCATAAACCTGTGGCTGTGCATTTTTGTCTAGTTGTATGTTATGTTCTTTTGACAGTTTGCCTTTCCTTTAAAAACATCATCATATTCTGAAATGATGTTGGCTGCAGATGATTCTGTTGTAGGTGTACTAATATTTGTTACATTTAATCTTTGGAGTAAACCTAATTCTTCACAGGCTCGCTTTCCAAGAATAGGCGGGTAAGTAGGTCCGGTTATGTAGAACTCGTATGTTTTAGATACTTGGTTTACTTTGCAATCTAGCATACATTTACCATTTATTTGAATACTGTGACCTGTGTATGCAGTTATCTTAGCCTTAGTTTTCTAGCAATCTGGGCTTTCTACTTAGTGTGTTATAAATGTCTTGTGAAATTACATTCACTTGTGATCCTGTATCTAATTTAAAAGCTACTTTAGTGCCGTTGATCACAATATTCTCGATCCATTCAGTCTCGTTAGATTGCAATGAATCTACTAACAAGCCTAGGCTTTCTACTAAAAAGTCCTCGTCAGATTCTGCTTCTGTTTTGTTAGCTTCTACAGAGTGAAGTTGCTTGTTTGTAGCATTGCATACATTTGCAAAGTGGTTTGACCTACCACATTTGTTACATGTGCGTCCATAGGCTGGACACTCGCGATACTTGTGACTATATCCACAACGTGAACAAACTCTGTTCTGCAGCTGACCATCTGTTTTATTGTTATCCTGTTGAGCTTGTTCATTCTGCTTAAATCTAGGCCTAGGTCTAGGGCTAGGCTTTGATGAATGAGAGGGTTTTTGTACGGCCATAACTGAAGGCCTACAACTTTCTGTTCCAGACATGATTTTGACCTGTTTCTTAGAATTTTCGTTGGCTCTAAGTAAATTTATCGCCTTATCTAATGACATGTTATGTTCTTTTAGCAGTCGTTCCCTCATGCCTACATCTAGAATGCCCCCTATCAGCCTATCCTTAAGAAGAGAATCTGTTAGTTCTCCGAATTCACAGTCTTTTATTTTTATTACGCAGCATGAGAACATATTGGTCTACGGTCTGGTTCTCTTGTTGCTGCTCAGAAAAAAAACAACCATCTAATATACGTGGTGTTTTTGAAGGGTATGTAATATGTAGAAAAGGCGTCTAAAATTACCTTGGGAAGTCTGGATGTATCCTCTGGTAGATTTAGTGTATTATATACGGCAAGCCCTTCATCTCCCAAACAATGGAGCAAATCCGAAATCTGTTTCTTGGGCGGCTTTGTGTCAATATCGGCGACATCATAATATATTTCATACCGCTGACGCCACCGAAGCCAATTTTCTGCGGGATTCTCGCCCGGCGAGAAAGCCTCAGGTTGTTTATAACTACCTGCCATGATTATGGGCCTAGCGCATAGGTCCTTGAAGTTCTGACCACCATTATGAATGTGCAACAATGCTTAGGTTTTTATAATCAGCATTATTGATAAGTGCACATGAAGATACAAACAGTAGTGACAGTAATTAATTGAACACAATCACGAAGTTGTCGGCCATACTGACTATAGGCCTAAAACGTCACGTGATGCGCCGCTCTAGTGGCAGACGACCGTATTAGCGTGCGCGCCTAATACATGCAAGCATGTGACACAGACAACATGCCGCTCTCAGCCAACCAGGTACAACAAGCATTAGAATACTTGATCACCAGACAAGCAGCAGCAGAAGCTATCGATGCAGAGTCACAACCGGCCTTCGTCAAGGACCCAGCAGCATTCATCATGACGGATGCCAGACCCCTGCTGGCGGAACCAGGTCTCACCTACACGGAGGAAAAGACAAAAGGATTAGTTCATCAGCTTCACACAGTTTACCTTCAGATGCCCAAAAGCGGGAGGGACTACCACGACATCACGAGTGTCCTCTTCCTGGCCAGCCACTGGGCACAACAAGACGACGCAGAGCGACGATACACGACACACCGTTGTGCACTTCTTCTCACAGCAGTAACACAAGGATGGTACATAGCACTACAAGCCTTCAGCACGACAGCTGCAACCAACGTAGGAGCATATCTCCCTCCGGGTTTCGTTCCGCAACAACGCCAACGATACCAACCTCCGCCTGCCCCCCAGGCTACCGGAGGATCCAGCTACGGCGGGTGGCCACGAGGCAAGACAGCCACACGGGGCTCCCAACAGGGGTCGCAGAGACGAGGACGCGGTGCTCGCCGCTAAATCCCCTCCAATTGCGGGTTAGGAAGCCCAGTTGCGCTTGCCCGTGCGCCCGCCTGGATACACGGTCACTTCGAAGCCGGTGTTTTATGTATACACACTAACGAAGTCACCGACAACGAGACTCTTCTCGTAACCCCATCAGTTCAAGTAGGTTATACCAGGGCCTCACCCATACATACTATAAGACAAACATTATGCCAACGTTACCCTAACCACATAACTTTGTTTATTTAAATTTAATTATGTCAAGTTAAGCAGATCCCATTGTAACGTAAACTCGAATATTCTTAACAGGAGTTTTGTTGAATGCCAACCTTAACATATTTTGTGTAGATGCTAATTTAATTATGTTCAGTAAATCTGATCCCTGTGTTACGTTAACTCGAATATTCTTATCCGGAACACTTACCTGTCCTCGTACAGGAGTTTGGTTGAAAACCCCGCGTAAATCATAGATGACGCTCTTGGTAGAAAAAAATTGTAGGTTAGATTTCACCAGACTGCAAATGTGCAAACACGTTCCTATTATATGCACTGAATTTACAGTTTAACACTCACTATACGCGCATTATAGTACACATTATAAAACATTATAATACAGTATACACCACAGTCTTGTGACTCACTGACTCTCTATAGGTTTAGACGCACTATCGGGCTTAATAAACTGGGTCCCAAGAATATAGTCCCAATGTCACTGACGTTAGATATTGAAAGATATTGAGACCCGCGTACCTATTGACTTGTTATAACTAAGTTATATTCAATTTATACTGAGACTTCGAACCGAAACACGTCCGCCTTGTACACTTATAGTTAGGCGGATTAAAGCCGATGTTGAGACCAATTCAGGGTTTTGTGATAGAAGCATGAAATTTTGACCATAAACTCAGAAAAAATAGCCAAGTTCAAAAAGAAAAGGAGGCCAAAAGATTTCCAAACCGTTTGGCATCTAGGGGTGTTCAAAGTAAGAGCACAAATATTTTTAAAAACTGACACACAATGTATTTACGTCATACATTTGATAAAAAAATCTACAATTATTTGTTGGGAAAATACTTTTTAACATTATAGATATATGTGCTGTTGTAATTATCAATAGATTTGATACATTATTGACCTTTGACCTGATTTCAATAAATATGCAGATATTGATCAAAACCCGCCTTGCGACTACTTTTTTCATTGATAAATAAATGTCGAGTTCTAATTTTGATCACGGTATGAACTTTTATTATTTGACCTCCATTATAGTTTTACATGTTTCATTCAGGCAGGTATTTTTAACTAATTAATCTCTGGAAGCATAACATTATGTTAATTTACACCATGCTTTTGTTTAGGATTAGAATTTTGAATCTATTTTCCCTCCCTTCCATATCCTTACGACGCACTGCAAATATAAACTGTAGTACAAACCAGTCCGACAACTACGTCATTAATATCATGTGAGTTAGTTCAAGTTCGCGTCATTCGCCCTAGGCAGCGCCCCATTCACTGCCGAGCTACAGTGGTGTGTAGACCACATCGTGTGTTTATAAGTTTAATATTATTATTAGTGGAATAATCAAGACGTCGGACCCTACTTTGCCGAGCTGTGCTGTGCCTTGACCAACAAGTGACTTTAAGGTGAGTGCGGCTTCCTAAACAACAACATTCATTCCTAAACTCTACTGCTCCTAACGCCAACCTCCGGCGACAATTTATTTTACAATTTTTACATTCGTATTATGTCTCCCTGCATAGACATAGTTCTGGTCCTCCGTAGGCCCGATCAGGTTCGTTAGTCTAGCATTTTGATTTAGGTTTGTTAATTTTTTGTCTTGATTCTATTCCACTCTTTTTGATAGGCGATCTAGCGCCAGGGCTATCGCTTTTGTTTTGTATTTAGTTTCCTACGTAAGTTGTCCTGTCACTTTTAACTATGGCCGAGAAAGCACTCAAAACTAAACTTGAAAATAAATTAGCCAGTCTCGTTGTACGTAAACAACGAGAATTCCGTAAGCTTCAAACGCTCTTTGACCTAACTAAGGAAATACCAGGAAACGCAGCCAAAGTAACAACCTTCAAAGTGAGATTTGAACACATCGATAACATTTCCGAAGAATTCACCAAAATCCACGCAGAAATCGTTGAAACTCAATTACTTCTTGATTCTGAGACTGTTGTTGACTCGAAAGTCTTAGAATCATTCGACGATATTTATTATGAGGTAAAGGCATTTGCAGAGTCACTTAAGACTACGGAAACTGCAACATCAGCGAGGAATGCCAGGCACACCCCTCGTTTACCCAAAATAACTATTCCTACGTTTGATGGCAGCTATCAACATTGGGTGTCATTTTACGATACTTATCGCTGCTTAATCCATGACAATGAGTCACTTACGAACATAGAGCGATTCCAATACCTTATCACGTTAGTAAGCGGACCGGCTACAAGCATTGTATTGAGTCTGCCTATTACAGATGCTAATTACGTAATTGTTTGGCAAGCTCTAATAGAGAAATACCACAACAAACGAGTCCTTGCCACTAAATATCTAGACAAAATGTTTGAGTTTAAAGCACTCACGTCTGAGTCTTTATCGGGACTAAACTCATTTCTAGAAACTTTTCAAGAGTGCGTCGTAGCCCTTCGTCACCTAAACATTCCTGACTTAGGTGACTTTGTATTATTATACATAGCATTACACAACTTGGACCGACCAACTCGGAAGCTGTTTGAAATGCAATTGCAATTGACGGACATACCAAGTTATGACAGTTTGATGAAGTTTATTCAAGGTCATGTTAAAGTCCTTGAACTATGTAACATTGACAAGACTTCCTATAAGTCTCCCTCTGTGAAGCCTACGCAATCTAGCCGGCCATCACATTCATTTGATAATAAAGTTGTTCACGGTCGTTCATTCGTGGCGGCTGTTCAACCCACTACCAAATCTTGCCCGTGCTGCAAGCAACAACATTCTATCTATCAATGTCCTGAGTTTTTAGCTCTTGATCCTAGTCGACGCCACGATCGAGTGCGATCTTTACGTTTATGTTTCAATTGCTTAAAAAACACGCACATGATAACGCAATGTCCTTCAAAACACGTCGTGTTTACAATGCAACTATCGTCATAACACGCTACTGCATTCTAGTAGCCAAACACAACATGACCCAAATGTTGTATCACCTTCAAGTTCTGACACAGGGAGGTCATCAACCTCGACGAGTACATCGTGCCATGCCCTCGCCACTCCGGTAGCCTCCACCCCTGTGTTGTTAGGTACAGCTGTTGTTCACTGCAAGGACAATTTTGGTTCTTACCAACCGGTAAGAGTTCTAATTGATTCAGGAGCTCAGTCGTCGTTCATCACCTCAAGTTGTGCTAAACGTCTTGGGCTGCCTGTTTCTCGCTCACCTAGTAACATTGCTGGTCTAAGTCAGACATGTGTCCAAACCACGGGAGTTGTCAGTTGTACAATCAAGCCTAGAGATTCGGATCATCCTAGGTTGATGACAGATGCTATCGTTTTGTCTACCATTACCTCGAACATGCCTGTTATTCACGTTCCTCTTTCTTCCTGCGCCCAATTTAAACATTTAATTTTGGTTGATCCACAATTCAATCTTCCCGGACCAATTGATTTTCTTCTTGGTGCCGACTTATATCCGGAGGTCTTCATTGGTCCCAAGGATAGTGGGTATCCTTCAGCCCTTCTTAGTATTTACGGCTGGGTCATCATGGGTAGGATGGACTCTCCATCGAGATCGCCTTCCACTGTCACCACGTTGCTAGCCTCAGTTGATTCTTCACTTGAGTTCAACATGAGGAGGTTGTGGGAAGTTGAAGAACCTCCACAAGCCAAGATAGCCGTTGACCCTGCTGACATTTATTGTGAAGAGTTGTTTACTAAATGGCATTATCGTGATAACACTGGACGGTATGTGGTTCCCTTGCCGTTTAAAGAAGATGCACCTACACTAGGCGATTCCTATCCACGGGCACTCTCTCGCTTCCAGCAACTTGAACGTCGTCTTACTCGACAACCTGAACTTCAGAAACCTTATGCAGAGTTCATGCGGGAGTATGAGATCTGGACACATGGAAGAGGTGTCCTCTTCTTCTAATTCGTCGCAGTTTGTTATTCCTCATCATCCCGTTCTCAAGTTGTCAAGTTCTACCACTAAGCTACGTGTTGTATTTGACGCATCTGCTAAAGCTTCATGCAACAGATCGCTCACGATATCCTCCATACAGGACCAAAGCTTCAAGCCGATATAACAGATGTTATTCTCAAATTCCGAATGCACCCGGTTGTATTCTCGGCTGACATTTGCAAGATGTATCGGCCAATCTTTGTTTTACCAGAGCACAGGCTGTTCCAACATATTTTATGGAGGAGTTCATCTGACTCCCTCATAAAGCGTTTCGAATTGAAAACCGTTACCTACGGAGTCTCATCTGCCCCTTGGTTGGCTATAAGAACACTTCATCAGCTAGCTCGAGATGAAGGTGCGAAGTATCCGGATGCAGCAAAGATCCTTCAAGAGGACATCTATGTTGATGATTTATTGACTGGAGCAGATTCAATTGAAGAGGCGCTCTTCCTTAAAAATCAACTTATTGATCTCCTCAAGCCAGGCGGTTTCCAACTGCGGAAATGGAGCAGCAACTGCCCGGAAATTCTTGATGATGTCCCACTGATAGACATTGAGGTTTATCTTGCATTGACTTCTCCTGACGATTCAGTTGTGAAAATTCTAGGCATCCACTGGGATGCACAGGCGGACGCATTTTCATACAACGTTTCTATGAAAAATGACGTTCACACCAAACGAGCATTACTGTCCGTACTCGCACGCATCTATGATCCACTGGGTTGGGTCACACCAGCAGTCTTCACTGCCAAATGCATTATCCAAAAATTATGGTCCCTTGGGCTCGGTTGGGACGATCCTATACCTCAAGCGATTCACGACCAGTGGATGGTGTTTGCAAACCAACTCGACGAATTAGCAAAGCTAAGAATCGAACGTTTCATATTTTCGTCCACGAACGTAAAAGCCAACCTAGTTGGATTCTGCGATGCCTCGGAACAAGGTTACTCTGCAGTGATCTACCTTCACACATGTGATTCTCATTTCAACACTAATGTAAGCTTGCTAATGGGAAAATCAAAGGTAGCGCCATTGAAAACTCTTTCAATTCCTCGCCTGGAATTGTGCGGAGCCGTGCTCAAAAAAAAAATTGTTGCAGTATGCCATGCCCATACTCAGCATCAAGATTAATTGTATCGGTATCTATGCTTTCTGCGATTCGGCCACAGTCTTGGCGTGGCTTCGTACGCCCCCATTTAAGCTGAAACCATTCGTGTCTAACCGTGTCGTCCAGATCCTTGAGGCAACCGAGCCGTCAATATGGAATTATGTTTCAACACATCATAACCCAGCTGACTGCGCCAGCAGAGGGCTAACTCCAAAACAGCTACTCACTCATCCCTTGTGGTGGGGGGGTCCAATATGGTTGTCGTCCCAACAAGAAGAATGGCCCATTGCATCTGTACCATGCCTACAGCCTTGCGACATTCCCGAAGTCAAAACTTCATTCAACATGTTGGTAACGACGAATGCACCCATTGCGTCCGATGTTTTGGAGAGATTCTCCACTCTGACTAACCTCCAACGCGTTACAGCTTGGTGTTTAAGATTTGCAAGGAACGTGCAATCATCAGTTAGTTTGCGTTTGCACGGAACGTTGACGCTAACCGAGCTACGCAAAGCATTCCAACTATGGATTAAACAAGTTCAGCAAGACCATTTCGGCAAAGATTTCCAGTTGATAGCAAAGAAGTTACCGTGCTCTCCTTCTTTGCAGCGATTAAATCCCTTCATCGATCCATCAGGTTTGATTCGAGTACGAGGTCGACTGCGGAATGCATCTTTACCTTACAAATCCCGGCATCCCTTGCTGCTGCCGTGGAAGAACCATTTGACAAACCTCATAATCGACCATTACCATCGCTCATACCTGCATATCGGACCACGAGCTTTGCAAAGTGTGTTACAACGCCACTTCTGGGTACTTGCAGCTCGCCGAGTTATTCGCTCAAGACTATCAAAGTGTGTCATATGCCACAAGATGAGGGCCTCCCACTCCCAACCTCTCATGGGAGATCTTCCAGCTTCGAGAGTGGAACAAAGACGTCCATTTTTGAACGTGGGAGTCGATTTTGCTGGCCCATTTGGCATTAAAGAGAGTAAGAGAAGGAATGCAAAGATATCCAAGGCCTACATGTGTCTCTTTGTTTGCATGGCAACGAAGACAGTGCATTTAGAAGTTGTTTCTGACTTATCAACTCCTGCTTTTCTTGCTGCTCTGGACCGATTTGTCGCTAGACGTGGGTTATGCACTGCCATATACTCGGACTGCGGCACTTACTTTGTCGGAGCCAATAGATATTTGCTGGGAATATCTAACTATCTGCATGACGAATCAAAACAGATCACTAACGCAACTGCTGCTAGAGGCATCCTATGGCACTTCAACCCCCCTTCCGCGCCTCACTTTGGTGGGTTATGGGAGGCTGGAGTACGCTCAGTGAAGTATCACTTGCGCCGTGTAGTAGGTGAACAAGCTCTTACGTTCGAAGAGCTCACAACTTTGCTTAGCAAAAAAGAAGCTATTCTAAATTCGAGGCCCTTGTTTGATCTGTCACCGGATGCCAATGAGTTCGATACGCTGACTCCGGGTCATTTTCTTATCGGAGCTCCACTAGTTTCGCTTCCAGAAGAGATTGTTGATTGTAACAAGTTTGTTGACAACTCATCACAACCACAATATTATTTCATAGCCATGCTCATGCTCCCCACTCCACTATGACTCATACACCCATGACTATCTCTTCCCTCACATTCCACACTTCCATAATAACCCTACCTTATCACCTGACCTTGTTTATGTATGTATAAATCCATACAACTCAACTCGGAGTTTGACTCATGTACATTGTATAATAGGCTAGTGATTGTGACCTTAGTTGAAGGCATTGAGCTCAGAGTGCATTGAGAGACGATCACTTGTAGCTAGTCAACGGTCTAGGGTGGACGTCTGGTCCTCTGCTGTAAGCAGGTTCAGTTTTGTGATACCTAACAAAAGTGCATTGTTTGGTGGTTGAACTTTACATGGTAATTTACGCCTCTTATTGGATGAAGACAGTGTCGCGTGTGCGAGCCTTCCGATCCAGTCAGCATATGTTTAAGAAGAATTCTTAAAAGCTGGAAATATTAAAAAGTAACTCAACCGAAGGACGTAGCAGGCCCCCCTGGAATTCTGGCAGTTACAATTGCCAATCATCAGCTACCCTCACTGTACGCCTACCCCTTCAAAGAGTTCTGGACCACCCCTGTCAACCCAGGACTGCACTTTTGGTATCGTATGAACTGATTTACTTTAGTGTTTTTGTCATAATTCTTTGTGCTTCGCGCCTACCTTCGATTTTGGCGGCGTGGACACGGAATCATAGTTTGATTATAAATTGACGTACGTCGTAGTGTGGCATGATTTAGGACATTATAGAACAGAATATGGTTCATAAACTCAAGACATTTGAGTCTTAATTTAAGGAACGATGAAGTTGTTTTCTATTGATTTTCAGTTTGCTAGGTTATGGTTATAATTACTCATTTCTTATGCAAGGTATTGCTATAATTAGTCATAAACTATTGCAAGGAATTATATTGCGCATAACCTCAAGGCAGTTAAGCCAAATTTAAAGGGAAAACATATGTTTGCTTTTGTGTTAATTTAAGGCTGTAAGGTTCTGGATCAATTTCTGTATCCCTGGATATTTTCATGTATTATATTATATCATTACCCTTTAGCATTATATCAAGGTCAATCAGAGGACAACGTGGTGGGTTGCCCCTCTGCTTTCTCATGACTAAACCCTCCGGCTCATCTTTCTTTGTTTGTATCAGCCGTGAGGTGGTGGGTAATGATTGACTAAACAAAGTGGCGCCCTATTTATTTATTTGAATCACATTTATAATTTATGAATTTTGTGAACCCCAATCCCACGCCCCACTCTACCAACCCCCACCGGGCCCTGAGCACCGGCAATTACGCGTCGCATGATGATATTCCATTGAATAGACTGTCTCGTTGGAAACTGATCCAGAAGGCGTCCCGACAATTTTGGAACAAATGGAAGACAGAATATCTGCATACTCTGCAACAACTTCAGAAATGGTCCTTGTCCAAACCAAATTTGAAACCTAACGATCTCGTCATCATCAATGACGGAAAATCTCCACCATTGAAATGGAAACTGGGGAGAGTAATCGAGGTCCATCCTGGATCGGACCAAGTGGTACGAGTCGCCACCGTTCGCACATCTCAGGGAACAGTTACTCGACCGGTAGTGAAGCTATGTCCACTACCAGCCGTAGAGTGAACCCAGCCCTTGAGACGTTTTTATTCTTTTATATTTTCGAAATAGACTTACCTTGGTTAGAAATCTTATCTTTCTTCCATTATTTTTTTGGAGTTAGAAACCTCACTTTGGTTTCGGTGGGGGGTATGTTTAGGATTAGAATTTTGAATCTATTTTCCCTCCCTTCCATATCCTTACGCCGCACTGCAAATATCAACTGTAGTACAAACCATCCGACAACTACGTCATTAATATCATGTGAGTTAGTTCAAGTTCGCGTCATTCGCCCTAGGCAGGCGCCCCATTCACTGCCGAGCTACAATGGTGTGTAGACCACATCGTGTGTTTATAAGTTAAAAATTATTATTAGTGGAAAAGTCAAGACGTCGGAACCAACCAAGCCGAGCTGTGCTGTGCCTTGACCAACAAGTGACTTTAAGGTCAGTGCGGCTTCCTAAACAAAAACATTCATTCCTAAACTCTACTGCTCCTAACGCCTACCTCCGGCGACAATTTATTTACAATTTTTACATTCGTATTATGTCCCCCTGCATAGACACTTTTCAACAGTGAGCTTATTTATTGTTATTTTTCTTCGAAACGGGGATAAAGAGTACATGGGCTGACTCTTGCCCCTTGACCTGATATCAATTTATTACTAGATATCTACCAAAACCTGGCTTGTGACCATTCGTTTAGGTATCGAGTGAGTATTTTATTGGTTTGACTGTTTTTTATATTTATACTCAAAATGTAATTTGATCTCAAAAAGCTATTTGTATTTTCGGTAATGTGAACGTGCGATATTTTAATTGAAATGTTTGACATATTGCCAAGTGTAATGTTTTTCGTCTTAGTTGTTGTTTGAATCATCCCAGCCAACACAAAAACTGTGCCCAGTACCGTAATGCCCACTGTTGTTCGGGCGCTAGCAGTGCCGGGCATGTATCGTGTGATTTTTTGGTTGATACCTCCCCAGTGTTAATATGTCCCTTTGTGTTTATAGGGCCAGCATCTTTTGCCGCACCGTCACGGTGTACATAGTATGAATGCCCAGCATTAGAAAGTCACTCGCCCGGCGTCTCGGGCGGTTGAGTGCCCAGCATCATATATTATGCATTCATTTTTTGTAGCCACTACGGCTTCGACGGGCGCGCGCCCAGCATTAAAAAGGCACTCGCCCAGAACCATGTTGGAAGAAACGCTGGCGCTATCTAATACAATAAGTGAACAAATTTAAAAAATTAAATAACTTTTAATTAAGAGGAGCTACTAATTTCATATTTAAACCACCTGAGGAATTACAAGTACAAGTTAGTAGACGGAATATACACGAGAAAAATTTATCGCCATGAGACGGATTCGAACACGAGATACCTTGCTCCACTGCCGCACGCCTTCACCACTCGGACACCGCACCTTTGAATAACTGAGCGCGTTAGCTGGCTTATAAAAAGCGTCTAGCCCATGGGCGGGTTGTTCGAAACGTAACATGCGATTACGACTCAAATTAATAATATTTTTTGGGTTCTTTATTATTTTATTTCTGTAACTTATATGGTTATGTGGTGGAACTTAACTTATCTTATTATTAATTTCATAGAAAGGCTTCCACAAATACCCTGGAAAAGTATATCGGTTTAAAAAAAGACAATATTTTTATTAAACGTAGGGCGTGTCAACTAGCAAAAAAGGTAGCATGCAGAGGTGTTCTGGCAGAATGCCTTTTTGTATCCTGGTATTTTTAATAATCAGACAAGCATTGACGTTTTCCAGAGCGTCACTTTTCGACGCATAACATTCATGTAACCATACATTGCAACAAATTGCATAAAAACTTTTTGATTGTGGGTAAATGTAAAGTTTCGGCCTACACGCTGTGTGGATCTAAATTATCGTATAGAATGCTTGTTAGTTCTGGAATTGGGGTAAGAGGCGACCTCGGTCTCGGCGTCGTCGGGAACCCACCTTGCGCTCAGTGTTGTCGTTTTACTGATACTTGCCCTCAGCGGCGATATTGAACTGGGAAACCCCCGGGCCCCCACGAGCCATTTTTGTGGCGTTTGCCTTTTTGGTGGAAGAAAAAACCAAAAATTTTTTTAATTTGCTCAAAGTGCTTGTCACCAATCCACAAAAAAATGCCCCAGATATCACAGGGCGAGAATACAGACTGCTTGCTAGAGGAACTGAAAAGTACACTTGCTGGAATGTACTGTACCACAGTTTTTCTGATTCTCTTTTGAAGTACTGGACTCTGATATTGGTGACGTTTTTTTATTAATCTTGCAAAACATGTCAGTCTGTCCTTCATGCAAGAAGTTTTTAAAAAACGCACCGTGACCACTCACCGGGTGGCTTGAGGTCAAATGCTAATTATTTGTGCATGTGGACTTGGCTTACTGCATCAGTGGTGACTGGGAACTTTTTGGCGACACTTATACAGTGTTTAGGGAAAGACGAAGTCTCTAGGAGGTGGAGTGCTTATTGCCACGAGGCCGGAACTTGCTGCAGTGAGGCGTGTGGATCTTGAGACGGACGCGGAAATAGTTTGGGTTGAGATGGGGTTTGGTGGGGAAAAAAAATACTTTGTGGTTCCGCTTATAGAGCGAAAACTAACCCGAACATGATAATAAAATGCTAGCTTCTCAAAAACTAGTCCAAAAAGAAATCAAGAAATTTAGGGCTGTTTTTGCTTTTGGGGATTTCAATTTGGATTTTTACTGGAACATAAATGCAATAAATCGTGCCAATAGAAAAATAGCAGAAAGTATCGGGACGGCATTTGATGACCTCCTTTTTAAATCAGCTAGTGCAGGAGCCAACCAGGATCACCGCCTCAAAACAGTCTCTTCTGGACCTAGTGTTATGCAACGAGACACACATTGTCAACAGTGTGCAGGTGATTCCAGGAGTGATTTGATCATGAGGCTATTCTCATCTCATTTAAAAATGGAAAAACCTAAGATAAAAACTATCTCTAAAAAAGCATACAACTACACTAGGGCTAATTGGGATCAACTACGAGGACTATTATTTAACAACCTACCAGTGTTAGCGGTTAACAATGACATCGAACGGTTTTTTGGGATCAATGGAAGACAACCTTCTGGCTAAATGTCGACAGAGCTATTCCCAAAGTCACTATCAGTGGTAAGCAGCGACCAGCCTGGATCACGAATTCGATTGTTAACCTCATCAAAAAAAACGTGACAAACTATACAAGCGTTGGAAAGAGGCCCAAGTGATAGCAATTTAGAGAAATATTGCACAGCTAAGAAAAATGTAAAGCGTCTAACACGTCAATCTCATCGCAGTTACATGTGGAAACTAGGCACATCAAATAATCCAAGAATGTCTGGAAATTTATTCGTGGGGAAAAATGGAAAGTACGGCTCCGGGAATTTTTTAGGGCAGGAGACAAATTGCTTCTTGACCCTAAGGACATAGCAGAACTTTTTGTGCAAAATTTAAATCTAATTTTACCCTCCACCCACATCTGAATCGTTGGCATCAACGCCCCATCACCTCCCCTGCCCTCGGAGATATTATGGTCACTGAGGGACTTTGTTCTTTCTTAAGATTAAGAAACTTCGTGCAGGAGCTGCTTTCTGGGCCGGATGGCATACCCACAAGAATTTTAAAGGAGTGTGCAGCTTCTGTCGCACCGTCGTTAGCTTGTCTCTAAAAACCTGTCACTTTCCACAGGGCAAACCCCGGCTGACTGGAAGCGTGCTAACGTTGTTGTGTGTCCTGTAGAGTACAGTTGATTTAATTTTAATTATCTCGAGGTCCAATACATTTCGGAATCCAATCAGGGAACATCCCGACGTGAGTCATTTAGGGTCAAACTCTAGTTACTTTCCAATGTGGTGGCTCATTTAGTCGCAATACAGGAAGGGAATCGACCGAAAAAACGCTTGAATACTAAAGATTGCACAACTAAATAGTGCAAGTAAATCGGACTTTGATTAAGTGCACTGAACGTAAGAGTGCGGACGTTTCGTGGAAAACGCAGAGACGAGTGACAACCGTTTACGGAGGAGGTCAGGACAGTGCAACAACAATCGCAACGTGAACCACAAATGTCCCTGGAAGAGTTCTAAGTGAGGATTACCGGATGAAGAACCAGAACAAGGATTAGCCATCGGAAGAGGTGAAGTGAGAAGACATCGCCGGGGTTCGACATCAGGGTGTCGGGGGGGGCCATCTAAACCACCATACCAGGAACCACAAGCATTCGGGAAGCCCTGCACACCCATTAGTAAGTCATAGAGTCAGTAGAGGTATGAACCCACGGTCTGCCAGACGGAACTCATAGGTTCGATCCTAGGCCAGAATAGGAGGGTCATTATGTTTATCTCTAATACAGTGCTGGTCTTTAAGTGGAATCACGTCTAATTACTGTGTCTGCATCCCCCTCATGAAAACCCACCTACCCACGATCCCTGGTCCGTGCTAGTTAATTTAGGCTTAAAGAGTTACGCTACGCCCCCACTTAAACCTCTTTTGGCGATCACCACCCTCAGCCAAAGGGCCTAATTAGCTATGCGTTGGTGACAATTTTAAACCCACATTCTGTGATAAATTGTAATGTTAATTTTAGGAACCCAAGGACATCTCCGGAGCCGGGGGGGCAGGGGGGCACTTGCCCCCCTGAAAAATCAAGGGGGGCAAGACTATCGTTTTGCCCCCCCTCAATATCAAAAAAAAGAGCATCGTTGAATTTTTGCACAGAAAATATAATAATCGATTATAAAAAGTTCCAGCATAAAAAAAATGTTTGTGAGAGTAATTATTTCACATCACATAGTAGTTCTTCGAACATACCCCAAACAAAATAATTGTCAAAAATTAGTTGGGACCCTGGGACCCCTGGGGTGGGGTCGACATACCATTACTTCGATTTTCGGAGAGCAAAAGCTGTACAAAGGCCGCACGCCGGGCTAAGCGAACTTTACTCAGGAAAGGGTTAGAGGATTAAAGTAGGTAATAAAACTAATATTTCTCAAAGGTTGTCAACTTCTATGTGGCTTGTATTTTTTGGAGAAATACAAATATCCATTTTCAGTTATAACTTTTGGAAATTGTAATTACTTATCTTGAATAGAGAAATGTTTGCTGTGACTTGTGACAGTTCCAAGAATAATATTTGCTAAGACGTTCCGTTAATCCGTCTATTCTCTATTTATTGCGCAGTAGATGCACAGTGTCTACCTGTCTTTAAGGCCTCCACCGGGACTTTTGTGAAGTGTGTTGACTACAGATCGGGATACATTTTCAGTTTCACTTCCTCTGGTCCAGTAACAAAAGTCATAGTGCGTGTTCGTTAGCTTTTGAAGTGAAGTGTAGGTGTGCGTGGGTGTGGAGTGCAGTTGTGCTAGTTTTATATATCCTTACTTAAACCAAGTTATTTATTACCAGTAGGTCTAATTATAAGTTTTGATTTTTGTTGCATCATTAAAATGTCCAAAGCAAACAGCCAACTCGGCTTCAATTTTATGATAAAAAACTGGATTTTTGTGTGACTGCGTCCAGCACAACGCTACCATTTCTGTGCCACAACAGAGAAACCTCCGAGAGAGCTTGTAAGTAAAAATATCAATACATTGCGGGGATGAACTAGGATTTTAGATTGGTTATTAAGTAGACAAAACACGTTCTGTTTACTCTTCCTAGGATCGAATCAATACGCCAATGAATCGGACTCGGACACTGATAATGATAAAGTTCACTCGGTTTCAAACAATGGTATTAACGTTATTGTTATCGATGATCAAAACAAACTCGATAAAGTTCGCGACTGTGTACGCCTGCAGGACAAGGGGAGGCATTGTCAAAAAACAATGGTTTTCAACACATCCTTGGTTACACTTCAATGAACGGAATGAGACCCGGGGTTTTTGTTTCACTTGCTGTAAAGCATTAGAATTAAAGCTTTTGCGATAGGAAAAGAACAGCCTTCATCACTGGCTTCAGTAACTGGAAGAAAGCGCCCTGAAAAGTTCCGATTACACGAAAAAAGTGAATTTCATCTGACAGACACTTAAAATATACGATGCACATGAAACCCGTCAACGTACTTGCTCAAGTCGATGCCAAATATAGGAAAGAGCAGGGCAGACCCCCCGCGCAGCAATGTGCGTAATAATTAGTTTCTTTGCGTTACTTAGCTCGGTCAGGTCAAGCTATACGGGACACACGCATGACAATAGTAATCTTACTATGCTTCTATCCGGAGGGAAATGGACGTGCCTGTATTAAAAGATTTGGGGTAAAAGACGTGAAAAATGGTTGTCAAGTGATATTCAAAATGAGATATTGCAAATGATGGCACACAAGCTACAGCGTGAGCTAGTGGCGAAAATTAAAAGTTGGGCTTATTTTTGGGTTAATATCAGATGGGACACAGACGTTTCGGGAAAAGAACAATTTACAATTTGCATCCGGGTTGTAAAGTTAATGGAAGAAGAGTTTGGAATTCGGGAAATTTATCTTGGTATGTTTGATGCCACCAAATTCTAAATCCCCTCACATACATGTCCATAAAGATGACGTATTTACAAGATTGGACTGGATATTCAAAAAACTTAGAGGGCATTGCTTCGATGGCGCTTCGAATATGACGGGGCATATTAAGGGAGTCAAAACTCTTATACAGAACAAAAACCCCTAAGTCTATATTTGTTCATTGCGCAAATCATTTGCTTGACCTCGTGCTCCAGGAAGTAGGCAAAAGGTCCCAAATGATATGCACAGCACTTGTCGTTGTGAGAGATGTATCCAATATCATTTTGGAGTCGGCCAAAAGAAAGAACATGTACACAGACGTAGTGCTCCAGCCCACAACTACAGACGAGAATCCAAACAGTAATATCTATGTGTACTACAAGATGGTCAGTGCGAGCTGCGTGTCTGCAAAGATTTTTGGAAAATTACGAAAGAGTGCAAACAACTCTTGAGTCTATTATTTCCGAAAAAAATGCTATCTCTGCAGAGAGGAGGCCGTCGTGATGGGCTATGCGAAAAAAATGATGAGGACAGAAACCATGTTTGCCATACGCATAGCAATTGAAATATTCGCTCCTTGTGAACTGTTTTTCGAAACTGTTACAAAATGAAGACTTCTCTGCCGCCGGTGTCCTGAAAGCGCGGAGCACTGCGTGATTCACTCAAAGAGTTGCGTACTGAAAAAAATTCGATATGCTCGTGAAACAAATAAACAAAGCACAACTGAGCACAATTTGCAGGAAACTAATTGAGCGAGAACAACACGACCCCCCGCAAGATTGGAGCAGATTGCCAACCCCAACAGTTTTTCCAGCCAAATTAGATGCTGTTGGAACGCTGAGGAAAAATTACTACCTGCCATCGACCTTGTTCTTGTCAATTCATAATCGCGCGCCTTAGTCTTCAAGCCTACCTCAGGCGGTGGGAACCCTAATAGCATAGCGGTGGCGCGCATAAATCTATACGACCCAAAGCGAGCCTCATGTGAAAATTTAAAATGTAATATTTTTTAATGTTAAATAAAGAATATTACATAACCTATTGTTTTGAACAGCTTTAAAATCACTTCATGGTGCAGCGAACGGTATCAAACCCTGCAAAATAAGATGGGGAAGACGGCCGGTAAGTGTTAAAACTTTGTTTAAAACAAGGGCCAGGCTGGGCCCCTGGGGTTGGGTTTTGCGTGGTTACGCAAAATGGCCTAAAAACCCACCAAAAGCCTTCGAACCAGGGTAAATTCCCGGGCAAAGTTGGTCCCGTTGGCGCAAAGGTATAAATTTACTCGATGCAGCAGACATTGCAGTAAACCAGTTAAAAAAAAAATCCCCGATTTGATGTAAAATTTTGGTGATTTGGGGTTGTTTTTATAATCCCTGGGGGGTTTACCTGAGCAGATGTATCAAGCCAAGGATATTTTAGCGGTATCACGAATACTAGTCCCAAAAAAAAATACTACATAGACACGTTATTTTTTTTTTCTCTGAAAACCCAAAACAGAGCCCCCAAGCACAGATGATTAGTCCTATTGTTCCCCCAAAGGGCCAAAGACTGGAATTTTGGCATTGAGGGTGAGCCTAAAAAAAAGATCGCCTCATAGGTGGCTTTAAAGCCCAAAAATATGGGGGAAAAGATTTTTAAAGGACCACACCGCCCTTTGAAAAGGCAATCAATCTGTGTGGGGCCCAAATGAAGAGTCCAAGAAGCGGGTCGGGAAATAGTCGAAGGCGATAGAGTGTTCATGCTATAGGCTTCAGAAACTAACCATAGTAAAACAAAAAACACTCGAATAATTTCCCAGACAAAGCGGGCCAAAGTCAATCAGCCTAGGACGGATTTTCAAGTGTGGGACAGCCTCAGAAGGGGATGCCCCCCCTACGGCCGAATCTGTCCAGCTGTGGGAAAATCAAATCTTATTCTTCAATGTAAACATATAAACCGGGGAAACAAACAAAAAAGAATAAAGTGATGTTTTTCAGAACAAGGATTGCGATAGGGGAAGTGATTTCACATCAGGGGAAGCTTCGAGATTAATGCTCACCTGGGACGATGAAGTCCCGTACGGGAATGGTTGTTTAAAGGGTTGAAGGGGACGGCCTACCGTGAATTTTAAGCTGATCCCGTTCTAAAGTAAACATGTTTCCCCTAAAGGTTTTTCTACAAAAAAAAAAAAGCCCGCCCCTAGAAAAAGTCAACTCAACATACACTTCCTACAGAAACAAAACTCCCTTATGAGGGTACGTGTAGGCTAACTTGTAAAGTGCACGAGTCAAGCGGCCTTTTTCAGTTCTTTGTGGCCAAAGATATCTCGCCACCCTTTTAGGACGACGCCTGCGAGTCTTTAAACTGGTAAAACGTTTGCATGCAAAAAGGACCCTTTAAAATGCTAAAGACATTATCAATAAATACCTAATGTTTTTAAAGGGTTAGGCAAATGGAGATTGAGCAAAAAATCAGGTCCGGGAGGGTCGGGGCCCTACCATTGCGGCAGCAGAAAAAACCCCGGGTGTCTCTTAAAGATAAGTTAATGGGGGAGCTTGACCGCAGGGTTTGAGGGAAGGGATATTATAAAAAGTGGGAAAACCCAACAGATTGGGTCCATCAATGGTGTTGGTATCTAAGCCAAGGGAAAAAACTTAGGATTTGTATGGATCTCGACCTTTAAAAACGAGTATATTCGTAGGGAGCACTACCCCATTCCCCTAGACGAGGAGATTTTTGCTGAACTGAAGGGGGCAACGGTTTTTACGTGTTAGACGGATCCGCAGCTTTCGGGAAAAATTCCTTGGAGAGGAATCCCCCAACTTTGTAGATTCGCAACTCCAAAGGGGGTAGATTTAGATTCACAAAGTTCCATTTGGCATAAACAGTGCCCCGAAATCCTCCAGAAAAAAAAATTCATTTTAACTGAAGGAATAGAAGGAAAATTCCTTTTTCCAAGATGATTTTTTGGTCTATGGTAAAACAAGGGAAAACATAAGAAGACTAGATCGTGGGGATAGCGGCGGGAGGAAAAAAAACTTCAAATTTTCTAGGATAAACTACGTTAGCGTCCCAAAAGATTGGATTTCTGGGACATAAAGTCACTCCTGAAGGGGTCGGAGTAATGAACTAAGGTCAAGCCATTTCCGCAATCCCAGTACCACAAAATCGGGTAGAACCCAAAGGTTCCTGGGAAGGGTTAATTTTTTAGCCAGATATGACAAATCTTTCAAAAACCTTTTCCATTCCCTTTGAAAAAGCACTCCAAAAGGATAACGAGTGCATCTGGACGGAGGCCCCAAAAACCCCTTTCGAAAAATTGAAAGACTTGTAAGTAATGCACCTCTTTTGTCTTTCTATACGCAAGGCCCCATTAACGCTTTCGGTTATGCCAGTCTTATGGGTTGGAGCGGTTCCCTTAAAAACGGGAAGCCGTTAGCTTATGTTTCGCATCACTCACTAAAAACAAAAAGAACTTAGTCAGATAGAAAAAGAGTTTTTGGCGATAACCGGGGTTTTGCGAGCATTTCCATTTTAGTTTATGGCGCAATTTCACCGAAAGAAACGGACATAACCCTCTTTTGGGCATCATCAAAAAACCATCGAAAATATATCACCCCGTCTACAAAAATGTTGGTGCGATTTTAGCGTTTCAACCCTAACCTGATACAGTTCCCGGAAAAAGAATGACGCAGCAGACACATTGTGCGAGCACCCATTCCGAACAAAACGGGATACAGACTTCTCGAAGGTGAAGCTTCAGGGTGCTTCTCGCCATGTACGGTGAAAGAGAAGCGCAGTTGGGGGAAGGAACAAAAGACCCGACATACAAGCTACAAAAGGGTACATCAGAGAAGGCTGGCCCCAAAAACAAAAACCCGACCCAGCAGTTCTTCGGGGAAGCCTTTTGGGGATTTTTCGGAACGAGCTGCACGAGGCTGGAGGTTTGATCTTCAGAGGGTCAAGATGGTCATCCCCCGGAACCCCGAGTAACATTTCACGTTGATCCATGAGCACACAGGGTGGGGGCATCCGCCAAGCTAAAGCACGAGCGCAGTAACGGGCCCGGTATGTCAAAATGATATTTAAAAAACTCGTACTGTCAGCCCACTGTCAAAAAATTTTTCCAGGTAATTGCAAGGAAAATCTACTTCCCCTTCCGTTCCCGAGTTGCCTTGGAAAGGGAGAGTTGATTTTTTTCAAGGCCCCCTGATAAAACCACAGGTGTTGAAAAGACTATCATTCCCAAATTTATTGAAATCCGTGAGTTTACAACGACTACGCTTCTACAGTCGTGCATTTGAAACAAAAATTCGCTACTCCGGGATTTTGTAACCGTTTCTGAAATGGGGGCCCCCCTTTGACTCTAAAAACTTCAAACAGTTTTTGCGCTTGGACATAAGCCCAAACTTCAAGCCCCTCTACCCAGAACAATGGCATGACGAAAGGGCTAAAGGAAAGCTAAAGGTTTGCCCAATCAAAGCTTCAAAATCTGGCAGAGATTATAGTGCAGCCTGGGCTACAATACCACTCCCAAACAGGGATTTCCATCGCCTGGGAGATGCTGAGGGTCCCTCCCCTTGCGAACTCGCTTCCCAAACTCTGCATGTCTCAGAAACCCGTTTTGACAACCGCAACCGATCAAGGTTTTTGAGAACAACAAAAATCTCAGAAAGTGTATCACGACCGGAATACCCATCCCTCCGGGATTGTTCCCGGGCAACCCATCCTTATCCAAAATCACATCGGAATTGGATTCCCGGGCGAGTGTTAAACACGATCCACTCCCCGATCATACCAAGTATCCACCCCCAGAAGGCTCCGTTTGTGGCGAAAAAGAGTACTCTCCGAGCCAGACCAGTTCAGCCTGGCGAGTCTCCCCCCCCGAACAAAGGAATGACCCCCATACCAAGTCATTCGCTATCTCCCAGAGCGATATCCCGGATGTTTAAGAGATTTTTCCCAAGACACGGTCGAGCCAGTTCAGTGGGGGCTCCCGCCAAAACCCCACTTCGCAACTACCAGGGCCCATCATGATGGTGAATCCTTGGGGTTGGGTAACCCCAAGATTTACACGCCGAGGCCGTGCCTTATTAAATTGTCCCTAGATATAGTAATTTTTTCAGTTCTAATATGTCACTTGTAATATTCATCCCAATTAAAAAATTGTTTAAACAATAGGGTAAACATGGATTTTATGATTAGTAGATAGTATAGGCCTTTTTTTCCCTATTTTTTTTTGGGGGGGCATTTCATTTTTACACTAGGTAGTATAGGCCCCCATTTTCCCTATTTTTAAAAAAAAAAAAAAAAAAAGGGCATGCACATTCATAATCGCGCGCCTTTGTCTTCAAGCCTACCTCAGGGGGTGGGAACCCTAATACTAGCGGTGGGGCCGGGATCAATTACTACAAACAAGAGAGCCCGTTGTAAATTTCAAAGTAAAAATTTTAAGTTAAATAAAGAATCATCTACTAAACCCATTGTGTTGAAAATCATTACTCACTTCAGTTTTTTAATGGGAAATAGAAAGACGTTTTTACCAGCCTGGACTTCACCCAGCTTGTTGCGCTAGAGGTGGCATCACGGACGGGAAAACGGAGACAGTTTGTTTTGGGAAAAAGTTAAACACAAAGTTAAACTTGCACCCCAACCGATTTTGATATAGGTTAGTAACGCGGAGTCACTCTTTCCGACAGTCGTGGGGGTTAAAGTCAGCAAAAAAACGTGTGTAAAAGCCATAGCAGAAAGCCTAGTGAAACAGACAGAAGTTGTCCAGAAGATGTTAACCCAGGTCATAAATCTAATTTCATTAATTATGACTATTACTGCTTCGGCAGCAACTGCAGAGAGGTCGTTCAGTGCACTAAAACGCGTTAAAAGTGTAAGCAGAAGCACAATGACACAATCAAGACTGAACCATCTCCTGTTGTTAAATCCACAACCAAAGAGTCACGGGCTTTGACATCAATGAGCTGTGTACAGAATTCGCACGCAAGACATCGGAACGTGCAAAGGTGTTTGGGTGTTAAAAATCGTCATCTGGAACCCGCGTACCTACAAAAAACCAGACATTCCATAGCTATTTTTTTTCTTTTACCTTGCTATCGACTGGCATATAAAATTTATTTTAATTTGCGTGTATAGTCCCATGGCTATGGCTATATCCGTGTGAGTGAGCAATCTATTGTGGTTTGACTAACTGGAATTCATATGTACATAGCTTCTACCATTGCAAAACTTTTTGTATGTAATTCTTTAAAATATGTACAAACTTATAATATGACAATCAAAACTACAATGTATAGGCCTACGTTGAACTAATATTTGAAACAATAAGTTCCATTGCCAATGCCGTAAGCTCATAGGTTATAATAAATATTGTGTTCCAGTTCCTTTAAACTTTATTATTACTAAGATAAGTACCCAAAATTTAATGAATGAGCCGTTTTATTTGTCGCGATGTAGGGCCTACTAAAGACAATATTAGGATTTTTTCAAAATAAAATTTGCCCCAGGGCCTATGTTAGTGGTCAGTTCTGCCTTGTTTGGGAAGTTCTGAAAAATTTGAAGTGGCAAGATTTTTTAAACTGACAATATGTGGACACTTACCATTTTATAAATTATCGACAAAAGCACGCTAAAATGTAGCAAATGTCACCATTAGCAATGTTTAAAATCAAAATATTTCTGGGGTTGTGCGCCCCAGACCTACACTACCTGGGGGCATCCCCTCAGACCCCCCATTGTGTTCCAGGGATACGCAAAACTTCCCCCGCAAAACGATATTTCATGGGCAGTTATAGAAATTTCTTGTTGCCCCCCCCCCCCCCTACGACAGTGCACTTCCGCCGCCACTGATTGGGGTCAATGGCCAGTGGACATCAGCTCGTCTTTTGTTGGTTGGGCCGGAAGGGAGGGGGTTGGGGCGCATAGTTTCCTTGAATGCTGGGCTCGGCTTGACCTGCCCGTGGATGGCACATCCCATTTAGTTCTCAGTACAGTGTGAATGCTGTTTCTCGTGATGACGTGCAGTGTATTTTATGATTATCTGTAAATGTCAAAACGGCAACAACTTCAACATTTTATTGACTGCATAAAAAAAACTGAAGTGTCTAGTGATTGTGTACAAGTTGTGCTAGTGTGTTATAAACGAAAAACTTTGCGAATGCGCGATCTTGACAATGTGCATGTTAGCGATGAACACTGGTTAAACCAATAAAAATTTGTTAGTTCTTATGAAAGTGATTCTGACAATGAAGACTACGAAATCCTGGGTAACAAAGAGGGTGCGGGACATGATCAGTAAGTCCACCAACAGCTACAACGTCTTCTATTAACGACAATTTACAGACTCGAAAACCTTGAGTCAAGTTACTGGACCGTAGAATTATCGCAAAAATGTGAGCGATGAGCCCCAAACAACCAGCTTTGCCAATCGTTTCCTACAACACAATACGGCAAACAATGGAGATGTGTAACAGAAGACTGGTACAAACGATTGATGGCTAGAGTAAAAGCGTGACAAAAAATGCTGTTTATTGTCTTGTTTGCCGTTTTTTTTTTCACGTGAGCGTACTGCCTGAATGTACAAAGTGATAGGGTGTCAAGATTTGGCTTTCACTGTTCATGGGTATCAAATTTGAAAAAAAAAACGACAACGGATAAGACAAAGGGTGCAATTTGAACCCTGTGGTTTCATTTGTTGCCATTTAAAGCCAGTTTTCATTTGGGCAGAGGTGAAGTTTTACCACGATGCTGGTGGAAGTAATTAGTTTAAGATTGGCTACTTTTGCAATTGGAATGTGGTGTTCCGCATTCCAATGCAGAAAGTAGAGCAAATTTTTCCAGTTAGGAACAATGTTAAAACGAAAATGAGAAATAAGGGATAGGGACCCAAAGCTGATCAATTCTCTCATAACCATTCGATATGGGTTAAGGCGACATGGCAAAGGATGTCATTGCATTTGAGCTACCACAGGTGGTTGTGAACCAAAATCGGTAAATATATTTAAAACTTGATTTAAAGGCTAATATAAGTTATCACATTAACACATTCTGTGATAAATTGTAAGTTAATTTTAGGAACCATGGACATAATGAGTCGTGACACATTGAGAAGAAAGCCGAAGATCTGTTAATAGGCATCTGGGAGGAGATTGTTGAGTAGGCCTAGCAAGCACAATAACTGAAATGAATTCAAATTTTATTAGTACTGTAAGTTTTTTGTTTGGTTAAAACCAATTTTATATTATCTATTGCCTAATATCTAGCATAATAAACAAATAACGTGCATCAGTGTTGTAAAATGGAGTTTTTCATAGCAAAATTACAAAAATATCAATCAACATGCATAATGTCAGTTTTAAACTAGCAAGAAAATAGTTTAACGGGAAGTACTGCTATATGGCGGGAATTTAAGGTACTGTTGACGAGATTAGTAGACTAGAAGTTGGCAACACTGGGTTCAAGTCTAAGTCAACAGTTGCACACAAAACATGTACTTAAGCGTGGAAGTCGTACTAGGATAGCGACGTGAAGGGTTCTGTACTAGCCTACGCAAAATCAAGACGGATCTAGTCTAATCTTTCCCAAAATCGACGAACCCAAACAAAATTGTAACAGTGAGTTTTATTGTACCAATCTCTTCAGAAAAAATGTCCATATTTACCATATCCAAATCCGCTAAAATCGCAAGGGGTTAAATCGTCGAATTCAGCTTTAAAAGTCATCCTAAATACAAATTTCAGTTTGACCCAAACAAATAATTGTAAACAGTAAGTTTTAATTTACCAATCTCCCAGAAAAAGTCCTTATAAAGCATATTCAAAATCCGCTAAAAATACGCCAAGGGGTAGTAAGATTCGTCCAATCAGCTTTTAGCATCCCTTAAATTACCAATTTCAGTTTGACCCAAAACAAATATAATGTAAACAGTAAGTTTAATTGTACCAATCCCCAGAAAAAAGTCCTTATTAAGAATCATCAAAATCGCTAAAATCCGCAAGGGGTAAGTCGTCAAATTCAGCTTTTAGTCATACCTTAAATACAAATTTCAGTTTGACCCAAAAAACAAATAATTGCATGCAGTAAGTTTTATTGTACCAATCTCTCCAGAAAAATGTCCTTATTACATAGCCAAATTCCGCTAAAAATACGCAAGGGGTAAGTCGTCAAATCAGCTTTTAGTCATCCCTAAATACAAATTGCCGGAGTTGAACCAAAAAAATAATTGCAACAGTAAGTTTTGATTGTACCAATCCTCTCCAGAAAAATGTCAGCATTAAATATGTTCAAAAATTTCAAAATCCGCAAGGGGTCACGTTCGTCAAAATTCAGCTTTTAGTCAGCCCTTAAATATTAACTTAGTTAAAATATTGTTGTTCCAATATAGTCACGTGCTAGTATAAACCGATAGCAACGGGACCCTGGAGCTTAAAAACCTAACTTCTAAAGTGACTCGTAACTGAGGTCCAATTATTGGACTTGATGGATGAGCGATCATGTTAAAATTAAGATGATACATTTATGCCATCATATCACTCACAATAAAAGGTGGTACAAGTTGTTTCTAATTAAAAATTGAATTAAAAATTGAAATATAGGCATTAATTAAGAGCTGTCACGCGACGAAGTCACAGAAGTCATTATGATAGTACTGAAGTACAACGTTAACGCCATTTACATTCACAGTGCTGATGAGCAAATTTTGGTTATATCAGACGAAACATATTAAAAATTTATGTCACTTAAAATATTCGGAAGATGATTTTCGATCAGCACAAGGTTCAATTTAGCTAAGTTATGATAATTATTATCGCTTTGTGAATAAAGTTTACTGTCTCGTTGCTGGATACGCATAGTAAATATATCAGCACTCATTCTTTTCTTTTTACTTTTGTTTAGTTTCATTTGCTATAATAGGGTATTGCATAAGTTTAAGCCTCAGTTGTGTTCAACTTCTCATGGAAGGTACATATCAGTTGAAGAGCAAGCTCACAGACGCCTTAAATAGCATTGAAAGCGTTTAGAAAATTTTAAAGAATACATCAAATCATCTTTCGAACTCAGTAGAATGCATACACCAAAAGTGCCGACTTACTTACAAATTATGGTGAACTTAGAACGTGACACCAGACATATTAGTTTCTTTAAATCTGGATTGCACGTCATACGTCGCTCTGATCGCTATGGGCGGCGTCTTCAGCATATCTTGTCATAGACAAGTTTAATGAGAATTTAAATCGAGAGGAGGTTTGACCCCGAGGCATGGAATTGACGGAGCTGAAGAGGGCAGTTTGCGGTATCGCAATGCCAATATGTAGCGAGTTGGAATCGAGAAATGCAAGAGTTCACTGGCGTATCGTACAGACAAGTAGCAGCACGTTGACGTATCTGAAGGAGAAAGCAAGAGACTGAGATGGACACCCACAACTGCTGAGATTCCTAAAACATATGAACCCCATTTACAGATGATCCGTCGCTCAGAAGCTTGGTCGACTGGTTTTAGTGGCAGCGGAAAACGTAAATGTGGACTTAGCAAAAAATATAGGACATCTTGATTCTTGGAGCTATGACCGGACAAAAATTGTACACGATTACAGTTTCCAAAAGAAAGCAGAAGCTGTGATTCAGGTCGACTCAAAACTGCTCTTCCAGCGCTTCAACTTTGCTGCCCAAAGCTGAGGGAAGTGAGATATAAGAACATCTCTGATCTTTAACGTATGAACTGTGGCAGTCTGACACCGCGCGCTTCAATTTGTCGGGTTCTTTGCCAGGTGATTGCCAGGGACATTCGGATGCAGTTGTCGTAAGAAATGTATGAATTGGTTCTCCAGCCTGTAAGCAGTGTCGGGGTGATAGCTGCCTCTAACGCCCAAGACCACTTCTAGGACTTCTAGACGTTGATCACGACGACGCAGATCTATTGATTGAATGATTTTTGTGACGAGTGGTGAGATGGCGGACGAAGGAAATTAAAAAAAAACATGCCCGAGGTCCTAAGCGGGAATTCATACGCTTCGGACAAGCGTAACTAAAGGTATGTGCACCGTAGAGTGGCACGAATACTCGACATAACATGATGTATCAGACGCAATGAAAGAACAGTATGAATTATCCCACAGATTTTCCTCTAGAAGTCGACATTTATTGTGCATTGAGTTTCTACTTAATTTGGTTAAAGGGCCGTAAAACATTGAGGTTTGATCCCATCATCATCACCAGTAGGGTGAAGAGAAGATTATCATCATCGTGCGTCCTTGTTGTCGCTAGTGGCCGTGTGTCGTCATGTGGATGTCGTCGACGTTTTTGAAGTGACTACTCCAGTTTGAGATCCTAAATCATCTTCCGAGTATTTAAGTGACATGGAGTATATCGTCTCGATTATACCAAAATTGCTCATCACAAGGTAAATGTGGCGTTATATGTTATACTTCAGTTACTATCATAATTGAGATCTGTGGGACTACGTCGCCGTTGACAGCTCTTAACTAGGCCAATATTGTGAGCGATATGATGGCATTTAGGATCATCTTAGTTTCAACATGATTCGTCATCATCAACGTCCAATAATGACCTCAGTTACCATAGAGATTACAAGTCAACTTAGAATAGGTTTTTAAGTCCAGGGTTCCTTTGCCTCGGTTATACCATTACGTGACGATTAGAACAACAATTATTTTAAGCTAAAAGTTGATATTAAGGGTATGAGACTCCAAAGCTAAATTTGACGAAACTTACCTTGCGGATTTAGCGGATTTGAATAGGCTTAATAAGACATTTTTCTGAAAAGAGATGTACAATAAAATTACTGTTACAATTATTGTTGTGGGTCAAACTGAAATTTGTATTTAAGTGATGACTAACAAGCTAAATTTGACGAACTTACCCCTTGCGGATTTTTGCGGATTTTGAATATGCTTAATAAGGACATTTTTGAATGCGATTGGTGTGTGGTACAATAAAACTAACTTGGTTACAAGATTTGTTTTGGGTACAAACTGAAATTTGTAGTTAAGGGATGAAAAAGCTAAATTTGACAACTACCCCTTGCGGATTTTAGCGATTTTGAATATGCTTAATGAGGACATTTTCTAAAGAGATTGGTACAATAAACGAAACTGTTCAATTAATTTGTTTGGCGTCAAACTGGAAATTGTCTTTTAAGGGACTGGACTAAAAGCTAAAGATTGGACGAATACCCCTTCGGATTTTTAGCGGATTTGAATATGTTAATTAAGGACATAATTTCTGAAGAGATGGTACAATTAAAACTTACTGTTACAATTATTTGTTTTGGGTCAAACTGAAATTTGTATTTAAGGGATTACTAAAAGCTAAATTTGACGAACTTACAACCTTGCGTATTTTAGCGGATTTTAAATATGCTTAATAAGGGACATTTTCTGAAGCGATTTGGTACAATAAAAACTAACTGTTACAAGATTTGTTTTGGGTCAAATTGGAAATGTGTATTTAAGGATGACTAAAGCTAAATTGACGAACTTACCCACTTGCGGATTTTAGCGGATTTTGAATATGCTTAATAAGGACATTTTCTCTGAAGCGATTGGTACAATAAAACTAAACGTTACAATTATTTGTTTGGTCAAACTGAAATTTGTAGTTAAGGTTGTGCGTCGTCAAAAAGGTGCGGTTTTATACCTGCTCGCGCGAGGTGATTGTTCAGTCTGAGATTGGACGTTGAAGGAGACACTACGTCCGTTTCTTTTCACGGGCTCTCCGAGATTGTTGCTAGACAATTCCAAACTTCTTGAGGGGAATGGTGGGACGGGGAGCGAGCAGAAGTCGAGAGAGAAGATGTTTGGCGGTGTTGGCATTGAAAAGACCGGACCAATCCTTGGCCGCCGAAACCACTTGCAGTGTGAGATCTAGAAGTGTTTTGCTGGCGGCGGGTGGGTGGGGGGGGGGGGGGGAGGAGAATATAACCAGGAAGTATTTTTGTTACTATGTTAGAAGGAGCGGAGATAGGGAACCAAGTTCCTACTTCAACCCCACCTAAACGTATCGCATTGCCCCTCAACATCAATCAAGTACAAATGTGACCTATTTACAGCCGCAGTTTCCATCTTGACCATCTTTTAGTTTAGTCTCGCCTTATTCTTTTTATATAGTATCGTTGTGTTTCTTTATTCCGAAACTAGGAACCAGCGTTTTGGAAGAATAAGATATTTTATGTTGGCATTGAAGCTGTGTTTGATTCAGAGTGATCAATAACTAATCGTTTGAACCATATACATGATTACCGACAGAGATGGCTCACTGGGAGTTTTATCGCACGAGGCTTGAATTTTGAAGGTCGTGCTCGATACTCGCTACGGTATCCTGTGACTGAAGCTGAAGGTTTCCAAGGTTTACAACTCATGCTATTCGCTGGGATCGTTGCTGGGTTTTAGTCATAATAACAGCCATTCGAACATTCCACCCCATTTATCCAATACCACAATCGCTGACAAAGTCTCTAAGTTGTCTCTGGGACAGATTTCCAACGAAAAATTATTGACATTATTACAAAGATTCATTGATTATTATTATAATATTTACCATATAATGGTATGTTATTTTGTTTCCCTTTCCCGAGTATAGTGCTTTTCCCTTCGACCCGCCCTTATAGGCCTACACCATAGTACGCTAGCTTATGATTATATTATAGGGCTTTATGTTTCTTATTTTTGAACGAGGCTAAAACGAGACGATGGTGGCTGATTATGGAGATGGGAAAACAACGTACATGAAGTCCGTACCCGAAATTAGAACGATTTGCACATCGCAGGGTGTGTCCCATTAAGGAATCAATCATGGATGGGGGGGGGGGGGGGGTCAGTAGGGTGGGGGCATGCTCGGAGGGTTGGTGATGACGATAATTGGGCATAACGTCTCATTTTTTGGGATGGGCGTTTAGGGCAAAATGGTGTCGCTAGAGAAACACATTTATAATAATTTTATATCTTTCATCTATGCATATATTAGGGGGATATTGAGGGTGATCCAGTTCGCAAGAAGGCTGGCATAATATGTTAGTATGTAGCACGCATAAAAAAAATAGGACGAAGAAACAGGATGAGTCGATGTAAGATATGACGAAAAGACATACTTCAGAGCCTTTTTTGCTGGCACCGATCGCTACAAGTCAGTTTAAAAATATATAATATAATAATTCAGGCAATTCAAAATAACCTTCCATCTAGTGTGATTGGACATGGTGTAGGTGGAAGAGGTAAAAAATTTCATTTGCGATTTAATGTGTGTGAAATCGACCTTGTAACCTCCCAAATCAGAGTACCATACGGCCAGCACGTAGCGACAGTAAGAGGGAAAAAATGAGTGTGTGGAGAACTGGGTAGGGGGGGGGAGGCGTAAAAACAAAGGCTAATTCCGGGAATCTATACGATAAATATGGCATCCTTGCTATTGCCAGGAAGTGATCGTAGGAATAGTGGTCGTGGTTATGACTTATGGGGATACTGATAAACACCATTTTATCTTGTATCGCTGTGTTATTAGTACTAGTTTTGAATCATCATGTATATAAGTTTGCGAATAAATTTGTAAATAGGGGAATACACCGAATCATAATGGGTCGTTCAAGGCGCGTTCGCGAAAAGCGCACCTAATTGGCAAGCCAGATCTCAAACAGAATTGCCTCATGGGCCAGATCCACGAAACAAAATCTAACCTAATAAGTGTCACGAAATGAAACAAGATGCAAATTTGCTGATCATATAGTTTAAAAGTTAAACGTGGAAGTGGTGAAAGGCTACACTGAAAATACATTTCGTCACATCCTGTGCTTCATCCAAAGGTAAGGGAAGGCAACTGTGTATTATTTAATTACAAAATTATCAAATTTGTAATTATTTACTACAATTCAGAAAGTAAAAAAAGTCGCCGGGAGTGTTTTCCCGAACAAAACAAACGAGAAATATCAAATTTGTATTAGAACAATATAAAATGTAGCCAAATTGAAAAGCACTAGCCAAATAACTTCTGTGCTCCACATTCTAACTTCTGTCAATAACAGTGAAACGAAATCCAATTTCTTGTATACAAACACAGCATAAATTACTTGTTTTGAATTTGCTCGACACAGGTGCAATATAAACAGACGCACCTCCATCCATCCGCCATGGTCTATAAAATCACTTTTGTTTTTAAAAACAAAGTGTTGTCAGTACACCCCCCATCCTACAGATTCTGTTAGTTTTGTGTGAATAATTAAATACTCAACCACTATTTCTAGATGCTCGTTTTTAAACAAAATAGCGTAATAACGTGGAAATAACGTGCGCGAATTTAGGATTACTCTCAGTACATAAGACAGAATTGTGCAAAATCGGGTTTGGCCTCGAAAATCACTACATTCGTTGCAGTTAATCGCAAACATCAATTGATGCATACGAACAAGAAGAATGAATTGACTACTTGTCATTAACATTTATTTTACAAGTATTCTAATTTAGATAAATGGTGATGTTGTGTTCACTACTCAGTACTCACTTACGCTGGTATTATTGAAATCTGGACATTCGATGATGAACCACGTACACACACCGTAATTGAGCGAGTAAAGTATAGGTAAATATGGTGACTGATATAGGCCAGATTTTGGGTTCGTGGTTTCTAAAAATATGCATATTGGGTTCGATGATTTGTGTTATATTCGTTGTCGAGTACATGTATACATCACGAATAAACGTGGTTTTTTTTTTAGATACACGTATTCAACTATTCATCCGAAACCGAGATTTTGGGCGTCAAATATGCTGCCCAAAATCAGCAAGTTCTAGGGAATGTGTTTTGCCCGAAATAGCCGACCCACGATTACCGTAGGGGTCTCACAATTCGTTGATCCTCCGTACATTCAGAAGCAATAACTAAACCGAATCACAATGGCTAAAACGCAAAAAGAAGCACATTGAACAAACTGTTAAATCTGGAACAAAAAGATTCGGACTAAGACAGGGTCGCCGATTATCGTGGTGCTCAGGGCTGAAGCACCCCTCAGATTGTTCGAGGGCGTGCGCAAGCACCCCTCCAAAAATCCTGGACTTAAATAAAAGTTAGGGACTTATAACTATCTAAGTTTTGAGGATTAAAAAAAAAAAAAAAGGTTTTATTTTTCACTGGAAGCAATCAAAGAGATTAAAAACACAATGTTTTGCATTTTGAAATATTTTTGCTAGAGCTAGTCAAACGTCAAAACTCACTTGAGTCATGCAGGAAGTCATTGATTGTGGACGCGATCCGCGAAACGTAATGATCATGCATATTCGATTGGTGTTTACTGTCATGGTCTATCTCGCACTTCCATATTTTTTTTACGGTTTTCTAGTTTTACTGTAAGGATGCAAAATTATTTGCGTAACAGGATGATCTATCTCGTTGGTGTTCCAATTCTCTTTTTGGTGTTTTCTAGTTTTCGCGTTATAAAAACACAGTATTTCGGTATGCATTCCGCCCCCTATTTTTGCCTAAAACGACGAAATGCACCATTTAAAAACGTGATTTTCAAAATTTTCGCCTGCGGCGCTGATGTTGGGGGCTCCGCCCCCCAAACTCCCCCGTGCTTGGTCCCTTTCTCCACGAAGTGAGCACCCTCGGAATTTTCAAATCCGGGCGCCCCTGACGAAGACAGCCACAACCAATGGTATGGTAATAAAACACCTCAGGTTAAAAATATAAGTAAGAACACATTGTAATAATATGGTTGAAGATTATCTTATTGATTGTGGCATTAGTATAATAGTAATTGGCATATAAATTCCTTTATTATTTTATGGTAACTTTTTCATTGCAGGTTTAGAAGAATTTTCTCATCATTCTGAATAATAGCCAGAAATAGAAACCGTTTACAGAAACATTTCAAGTAAACATTGGAAGCAAAGCCGTACATTTATTTTATTATAGCGAGTGATCGTCCACGAAAATATATTGGCACGTAGAAAGTATAGTAATTAAACAAAAATGAATAGTGCTATTTGCTAATAATTACAATTGCTCGCCAAGTCATGTGTTTATATTATTCCTTGTTATCACTGTGTTATATACTAATAATTATTATTATTAGTATAGTCTTAATATTATTATGAGATATTATTATATTATTATTATTATTATTATTATATTATTATTATTACATTCGCTCGTAGACTTTGGTGGAAGGAACGTATTTATCGCTGGCGCTGTGCTCTGTGTGTGGGTTATGTTGTGCGGTTACTGTAGTGCTGACGGTGCCTGCGGGACGGGGACCATATAACTTGCTCCGGCTGTGATAGGTCCTTACATTATAAGTGTGCTGGTGTGGCGAAAACAACACACACTCAGCAAAGTCACGTGAGGCAAAGCTTTATGGCGTGTCTTGGCTGTCGACAGGCCATCAAAAATCAGGAAGATAATGGTTTGCAATGGACATGATGTTGGAGATTAAAACGTGAAATTTGTGACAATATAACGCATTTACGGGAGGAATTCAAATCATTAAGAAAAACTTTCCTTAGAACTCAAAGTCTTGAGTGAACGCGTTCGGTTTTGGAAAATAAAGTGTGAAGAAAAGGACAAGGTGATCGCAGAATTACATGCCAAGGTAAGATAAGCAGACCAATACAGCAGAAACAAGAACTTTGAACTGATAACATTGTGTGACTGAGGACGACAAACGCAACAAATCGTGATTGAAGGTCGATGACAAACGGGTATTGTCCTGTTGCCCGCAGGAGATTGACGCGGTCTCACCGACTTCCCACTCGCAAGACGACCGCCCTCCGAGAATAATCGTTCAGCTGACGTCCAGGCGAAAAACGTGACCTGTTCATTGCCAACGGAAAATCGAGATAACTGTGACGAAATGTCGCGGAAAAGGTGAGAAAGGACAGCGGATTGTCATAAATGAAAATCTGAACCTATACCTTCTCTTTTGATCATCGTGTATTATTGTGGAGAGCTAAAGTAATTGCTCCTATAAACAATCTAAGTTTAGTTTGTCTGTGTTGGTAGTAAGCAGGGCAAGATTTTTGTTAAAAAGGAGAAGCCTGCTCGTAAGGTGTTGATCATCAAACACGGTTGCCGGATCCTAGAGAAAAATTATACAAAATTAAATGTCAGTGAATTTGATAATTCTAGCTACGGTTGATGGTTAGATTTCGAGGATAAACATAATGCGTGTTATGATGACAAATGGGTGTTTCGTGAGTTGAAGGTTATGGGGTTTTTTTATTTACATTTAAATGTCAAGGTTCTCTATCTGAAAGTTAAGTGGGGATGAGGTGAAGGTTATAATTAGTAAACAAATTGGAGTATTTTATGATTTGGTCTAACAGAAAGTAAGAACTCAGGAAAAGTGGAAGACAAATCGATTTGTTTAGATGGAACCCCCCCCCCCGAAATGGTGTTTAAGATGAGACCAGATAAAAGAGGCGGAGGATGTTAATTTACATAAAAATCGCAATAAGCTATGGTTAGTGGAACATAATCTGTATACTGTGAGTTCTTAGCTGTAATCTAACTTTTCCTAATAATGTACTATTTCACTTTTGGCGATATACAGGCCTCCTGCACAATCAACGCCTCCTAGAAATGAAAAATAACTTCATCCAAGAACTTGAACTGTGTAATTGGTTGTATTTTAAAAATCAAATGTATATCCATGGGGAATGAACATTGATTTACTTGACGAGCGTGATCAATGCGTTTACTTATGAGACTGTTTGGGGAATTTGTGGTTTTTTTAAAATGCATAACGGGAGTAAACGAGAGAGAAGCAATTCGAGATATGTGGTCAAAAAACGTTGATTGAATCATCTTTTTGCGCGGGGGAAATTTGAGTATCGTGAAGTCGGCTATTTTTAGTGTAAAAGGGAAGCGATCCTTACATGGTCGTGTCATGTCATCTTGGTCTTCAAAAACACCAATCACAGTAATTTAGTAACACAAACCTCGTGTTTCATTAGACGGAGGCAAGTGTTGACTTGCTTTGAAACGCGTGAATTGGGCAGATTTAATGAAAATTACGATGTAATAAGGCTCTACGACTCTGTCCGGTCTATTATACAGACATACATGAAAATTCGTCTTTGTGCAACCGGTCGTAAGAGGAAAAACGAGTAAACAAGGACGTGGATGACTGAAAACCTTGTTGGTATGGTTCAGCGAGAGATAGGTTGTCCGTAAGTGGAGGAATGCTAGGAGTAAACTAAACCCTTTGAGGGCGGGAACCTTATGAAACTGGGGGGAACAAAAAATTATAAACATTATCGCAATGAGGGTAGTGAGGAAATTTATAAAGTGAAACGTGATTATACAAAAATAAATTTCAAGTACATAAAGGCGATGCAAACAAACAGGACAGGTGATTAATGAAGTAATAGGGAAATCTAGCGTTAACTCAGTTGACATGGTGATTAACAAATACTACGAAATAAATACAGTGATGGAAGAAATTGCTAACAGATTGTTGATATGTGGTGATGAGATTAATATGATTCAACATATTGCTCTATTGTAACTTCTAAGCTTTTGCCTTCCTTTATCTCAGAGTCAATCTATTACCTAGGAACAAAGTAAGTGTAGCTCCTGTGCTTAAAATTATCCGTAAATTAAGTTGTACCAAAACAACTGGAATTGATGGATAGGTGCTCGACTTGCAAACACGGGCAGAGGATATAGTCTCTAATTGCCAAAAATAATAAACCGTCTTGTAGAAACAGGAGAATACCAGATTATTGAAGTTATCTATTGTAAGACCGGTTTATAAAAAAGGCAGCCAGGCCATATGGACTTAGTACATTACAGGCCAATTGCCATTTATCTGGTTATTGGAAAAAATAATGAACGTGTAGTAGCTGACGCTTTATGCAACATTTAGAAAATTTAAAAATTAATTACTAATAATCAGTTTGGATTTCAAAAAGGTGAAGAGCCCACGACCGATCTTCTAGTGAAATTTGCGAATTTGGTTAATACAAATTAACTGACAATATGCACATTGCGGCCAGGTTTGTGGATTTACGCAAGGCAATTTTGATACATTAAATCACGTCAAACTTTAAAATGTCTTGAGCGAATTGGTAGTCCGTGGCCCAATTTTAAATTGGTTTAAAAATTACTTAAGAACCAGAAGACTAAGAGTCAAGGTTGGTGATTTTTTACGCCACGAACGGGCTGTGATTGCAGGAGTTCCTCAGGGTTATATTTTGGGGCATTCTTTTTTAGGTACGTAAATGATTGGTTTAAATGTTTAAATATGCCATTATTTTTTTTAGGCGATGAAATTTAATAATGTTTCAGTACATAAAAAACTTTGAAATAAGCACAGTTGTATTTACAAAAAGATTTATTAACTTACTTAAAGAGATTCATGATAAAGATTTGAGTAATACTGCAAATAAAAACAAAAATAATGCATTTGGGTGCACCCTCAAAACAGAGATTGTTCCAGGGAGTGTCAGTGTGAATCACTCATTCCAATAAAATGTTTGCATAATCAAGTAGACCACGGACGTGTGCATGTAGTGATTTTCTGAGAAGTTGACTCGCATATGTATTTGGGATTGGTAAATAGATAAACATTATCAACGGGCACCTAATATTGACTCGATCTGTAAGGCGCCCCTACGAGCCTGCCTTCGGGAGTGTTTTTTCTTAAATTACGTTTTACCGTTTTCAGTGTTACGTAATGTTTATATCGTCTTGCAGACAAGTTATTATATCTTATGGTCTACTTGCGTGGGGGTATTCCCTGGACTGCCACTTAAATAAAATCTTGTAACTACAAAATAGCTTTACCGCCAAATAAGACCTCGCCATTGTCAACTCTAACGACTCGGGAGACATACCTCTTTTGCAACCTTCTTCTGTTTGAGGGCTTTTTCACGTACCAACTTATAATAAATATTACTTTAAAACTGATTATAAAACGTCGTGTGCGAGAAATAAATGCCACACGTAATCAGGGAAAACAAAAAAATTTGCAAATTCCGGAAGTAAAAAATTAAAAAAAAATAAATACGGTCAAAAGGCGCCTAGAGTGTTAGTCCCGAAGCTTTTAATGACTACTGATCAGTTATTAAATTTGTACTAAAATTTCGAGGCAAGCAGAAATAAAAATATATTGTTGTCTCAATGAGTGCTCTTACCTAAATCGTTTGCTCCACCTGTTCGAACTCATCTTTACCCTATATTCTGACAAGTTTCGGATATGTTTAAGAACAAAAGTGAAGTGTTGTAGGTTTATTTTTTTTTAATTTTTAAGGTACGGTTAATCTACCTCCATTTGTTTATTTCAGGTTGGGATTGGATATGTTTTTTTCATAATGATTCCTTCCTCTATGGTTTGAATTTGTGAGTTATTTGATGTGTTTATTCCAAAGATGAGCCCGCAAATGGCTTTTGTGGGTTTCCGTGAGATGTAACAATGTTAATTTGTGTTGTGAAAATAAATAAAATTGAAATGATAAAAAAAAAAAAAAAAAGTATGATTATTATTATTGATTATTATTATTATTATTATTCGTATTATTATTATATTATATATTATACTGCTAGCCGTCCGCGATGGATCATATTATTGGGGCACAGGTCCTGAGGCATGCCTGAGTGCCACATTCAAGGCATGTTTGTTTGTAATTGCCCTTCATTTTTTGGGCTTTACGCCTCAATATTTTGCACCGATGCTAATCTAGCGATGAGTGGGTGTTTATGAAGAGGAAAACGTCACATGAGATCCACGCCCTAGTCAGGATTCAAAACCAGGAACGAGCAGAGACTGCGGTTTTCTTTTACCTGCGCCTAATCGCCCGCGGCCAACTACGTGGCTAAATTGTCCACTCATCGATCGGAATAGTATGATTACAGTAATAAGGACGTAAAGCAAGTAGCACGAGAAACATTATCATGATGATACACCTTATTACTAGTTCCCAATCACATCATTCGTGGTGTGGTATTTTAAGACCCCCATTTCCGCAAAACAAATTGTCAATCTGTATAGAATGAATAAAGGATGTCAGTCTGTTGTTATTGTACGGTGTTGACAAAACAGGTCTCGCCTGTGCCCCGAGGAAAACACTTTCTCCTTACGTCTGGCATGCCATCCCACCTGCCTGTCGTGCCCAGCGAACCTCGCTCGCTCGACTGTTGTCCTCCCCTCCGCCCGCGGAGAAGAGAAGCAAAGCTTCATAAAAACTGCCACCGCGTGGAGACACTCTCCAAACAAACACGCACAAACAGTTGCCTTTTGTTTTAAAAGAGATTAAATGATTTATCAAACATAGCAACAACTTCATGGACCCGCAGAATTCACTCGCCTACTTTTGGGTGTGTTTTGTAAATGTGTTATTCAAAAATACAAAACATACCGTTAAATAACTATAATTAACCGAAACACATTGCAAACTTTAAAATGCGGCACGTTAAACATGGATTTTAGTATCGAAAAAATACGATAACCATAAGAAAGGGAATAAAATTCCCTAGGGAATGATTACTTTGTGGGCCACATTCCTTATGTTTGGAGCTCAACAAAAAATGGTAAACTGGAAGTTTGTGTTAGCGCATTGCTGCTGTCTGCGCGCGACTCGCACATCCTTAAGGGATGACTAAAAGCTAAATTTGACAAACTTACCCCTTGCGGATTTTAGCGGATTTTGGATATGTTAATAAGGACATTTTTCTGAAGAGATTGGTACAATAAAACTTACTGTTACAATTTGTTTTGGGTCAAACTGAAATTTGACTAGATGTAGCTGAAAACATAGAATACTTGAAAGTTATCGCCGATGTTGTGTTATTCACTGTGTTAAATAAATACATTTTTGTAGGATGCCCGCTGTGTGACACTCTTCAGGTGACTAACTAGGTATATTGCGGATAGGACAATTGTGAAGGGATGTCCGAGGGCTATTTAAGAGGACCCAATCCCTTGCATTCGCATTAACGACTGAGGAAAACCTTAGAAAAAAACCTTCAGTCAGGATTGCTAGTCTCGACTGGATTTGAATCCGGGAAACCCCCCGAATCAGAGTCGAAAGCTTAGCGCTCGAGCCAACAACTGTCGGTTTTCACTGCGTTGCGGGGTATTGCTCAGAGGGGAATGATGAAAGTAAAGACAGTGAAAACCGTGGCAATCCTTAGAACTGCTTGTATTTGTATCGAAAACAATAAACTTGTAAAAAAAAAAGTATTTTACGGCCCAGAAATACACACACACTACACACACACTTAAACCAGGAGTTTTTTTATACCATACATAGTCAAAATTTTATTATTGGGGCTAAAAAAAGAAATAAAAACGGCTTCAAAGGGGTCAAGCCGGATTTACGCTTGCCGGGGGGGGCATTACCGACGTATATAAATACCATTATACTAGCGGGTTTTTCGGTAAGCCCGTTTAGTTTAGTTTTAGACCTGGCGCCGGGGCCGTGCCTGCCAGGGATTTAACCCCGGGCTTCCACATTCCGGGATAAGAGCGCCTTAGCAACTAGACTAGGGAAAGCCAAGTCGTTTAGAAACGAGTGAGGAGCCTGTGTTGAATACACGGTATAATTCCCCATACTGTGCTAGATCAGCCCTTTAGTAATAGGGAGGAAAAAGGATGTTCCCGCGTATCAACACAGGGGTCACCAATTGTCTATCAACGACTTGTTTTTCCCCAAATATATGTTGCAAACGGCAAGTATGATGAAATCGATGTACTCATGTATCTTTTTCTCCAATCCATTTTATCGTTATAATATTTTTTAAGAATATGAACAACGTGTTGATATTTTTAAACAGAGGATTGAAGAAATAATTGAGGATGAGTCATGTCCACAGGTTATCGCTTCTTAATTCATATTCGCAGTTCGTACATGACGACAGTGTTTCAATTGGTAATTGGAAACGTCGTGTCTTAATAACATACACACACTCAAGTGTAAAAGAATATTACATACGCAGCCGTAGACAAGTAAATAAAATAAAATAAATTAAATGTATTTAGAGTCTACCCACTCAGTTGTTAAACTGATATTTAGTGGGGACAGTAAAATTAAAGCGACCAAGCCAACCCTGTAGGCCCGACGCAATCGACGAAGTGAGCGATAACCAACCAAAAGATCGATATTTTTAATAGGAAATATAGCAATCAGTAATATAAAAAAGTGCAAGCTCATCTACTTTTCCACATTTGCGCATTTTTAATTCATAAAACGTACAGTGGCCCGTAACAACATCCTTGAAAAGCTTGGCAAAATAGAATATTGTAACGATTAATTTAAACGAATAGTTCATTCAAATAATTTTTTTCTAATTAATTTAACGTAATGGTCATGCAAATTCTATTTCGTCAAACTTTCAAGGATGTTGTTACGGGGCACAGTACGTTTATGACTTAAGAATGCGCCAAATGTGGAAAAGTGATGAGTTGGCACTTTTTTTTTGATCTCATTTCTTTTAGTGTGGTAAGTTTGGCTGTATTTTTACAATTTTTTTTTATGTGGGGATTCATTACTTTTTCAAGTTCGATTGCAAATTTATTTTTTAAAATATAATAATTTTATCAAAGTCGATTTTTTGCTATTATTACCAATTAACAATAGAATGAAAAAATAAAGTGGCCCAAAGATTTGTTTTTTTGTAAACAATGTAGGCGTTTTTATTTCCCCCCCGAAACTACAGTTATTTGTTAATTGTATGCCTGTATAGGCTAATTTTAAAACTTTTTATTTAAAGTTTTTCAGAAATTTTTTTAAAACTTTTTTCAAAGGAATTACATCACTATCCCCTTAATATCCATGAAAAAATGAACGTTTAGCCCCCCCCTTTTGGTCAGAACGCTGGGCAATTTAAAACGACGAATTAGATATACCCAGTATAACTAACATCCTTAAAGGTTTGAGCATTTTCAAGTAATATTTTCCCCCAAAAAAGGAAGCTCGACCCCAACCAAATTTGGATGTTTTGTCGGGTACCTAAACCCCACGTTTTTGATATTTTTCAAATTTCATACGTTATGTGGTGGGTGACACCTCGAAATACTCCAATCTGCTTGTTTTAAAGGGGCCCTAATGTGTAGCGCCCCGCGGCTTGTCTGGGGCGCCCTAAGGGGCCCTAGTGGGACATGCGAACACTCGTGGATCAACCCCAGAACAAAAAAGGCCGATTCAGAACAACTCTGAATTTATTAGTGCTTCGTGTAGGACGGCTTCAAAGCACCGTTACAAAGTCCTAATAAAAAATTGTACACTCTCACCGGCTAATTAAAAGGTGAGGTGTTTAAATTTAAGTTTACACGTATGAAAATTAAATTTTAAGAAAAACTTTTTATTCAAGAAAAATTTCCACAATTATGAGAAGCAAAAACCGTCGTTCGTATACTCTCGTGATCCTTTAGACCAATGATTCACAACACCTCGAAGCCAAGCCAAACTTGACCTCCTTCCCCACTCCAAAGGTCACCAACCTTAGAATATAATAAATGACAAAATAAACTAAAAGATAATTAGAAATGTCAATTCACACCAAATCACTGACAATTTATAAAACACAAAACAATTAAGACAACTTAAATTAAAAAAACCCTACTACTACTAATTATAAAAAAAATGTGAATCATAGCGTTACCACACATATAAAGACCAAAAGAAAAAAGAATTAAGAGCCCGTAAACACGGAGCCATTTTTAGAACAAGAAAAATTCCAAATTTGACCACATTTTAAAGAAAACCATTCACAATATTTGAATCGGGTAAGTTGCATTGTTCAAGTTGGACTTTAACTTAAACCTTTTCGCAATCACATTTTTTTTTTAATGATCAATTTATGTAAAACAAAGGCACTAACTAATTCTTCATTTTCTGGAAACTAAAAGAGATAGAACGATTGCTTCGAAAAGGTTTAAGTTTTGAAAAACACATTTCCAATGTCCATATCTCGGAGAATAAATTTATAGTAAACTCAAAAAATTTGACCCAAGTTTGATTGAATGTTTGCTACTATCTAGCAGCGACCGCCTAAACTTCATGAACGTTGACCGTTTTTTATGTGTCTTTACCCGAGTCCAGCCAGCTATTTGGAAATGACCCGTTGGCGCTTCTTTCAAAGATGCTTTGTGAAAAATGAAAGGGTCGTCGTAGGAAACAGTACAGTTTCCAGTTATTGATGATTTGTAAAGATAAAATTGTTGTAAGGCAATACTGTAATAGACGCTTGGTCAAGGGTGGGTCGTTCTAGTCTAGATGAGCTTACATCTATTTGTAATAGTGGAGGAAAAATCTTTGCGTGAATGGTTTTCGTTTGGGAACCAAAACAGGAAAAAAACAACAAGGGGCTTGTAGGACCTACTAAAAACCTGAAACGAATTAGGCAATAAAAAAAAAACCCAAAAAAATAAAAATTTTTTTAATAGGTATAAAATGTAAAATTTAAAATTTAAATTTAGAGGGAATCAAATATGAAATTGGGAAAAGGAAAAAAAAAGAAAAGAAAAAATACTCGGAGCTGAGACTGAGTGAGACAAAGGAGTGTTTAAACAATAAAAAATAATAGCTCAAATTGATTGCCCCTAAACTTTATTTTTTTATTAACTAAAAATTTCCATATAATCCCCTTTCCTGTCCTGCCCCGTCCCCCAAAAAAAGTTTTCCCTTTTTTTATTTAATTTCCTTTTTCATTCAACCAACTTTCACCCATTTCCTTTTTCAAATGTCGCAATAAGCTCTGGAATAGATAAAACCAAAATTTCGTTCCCAAGAAGATTGGGTAATAAAAAGTAATTTTTCCAATCAAACATGTTTTTTTGTAAATAGTTATGTATGAATACAACTTTGTAATTCTATTGACTAACAAAATTACAAATTTTTTATTTTTAAAAATTTTTGGATATATTTTTGCGTCCCCCCAAATTAACCACTCCCCCTCAACATTTGTCTTCAGTTCTTTTTTGGGCCCACTTGTCACTTGAAGATCGAGTTTAGATCATACAAAGATTATATTTTTTTTTGGCCTATATTGTTCGGAAAACCAATGCTGCTCGAGTTAGTGCTTGGTTGTATAATTTGACAAAAAAAATAAGTGTACGCCCCTCAAGTACTAGTGCTGGAACACTGACTTGGATGTTGTCCGACGGAGTTGTTTGCGTGTTGTTTGTTTAGATCAGTCGGAAGAAAAATTTTAACCCCAAATACAAAAATTTTTAAAAAAAAAAAAAAAAAAAAACGGCAGCCAAGCTCTCCTTCAAAAGTCTTGGCTGTGAATGTTGTGAGTAAAAGAAAATTTGAGCCAGTCTTTTTTATTCTTCCTCCATAGTTTCGCATTGAAAAGAAGAAAGTTCATTTCGCCTGTTGACGAGCGCCAAGCCAACCATTTTGTGGTAAAAAAAGTAAAAATTTTAACCTGACGAGCGCCAAGCCAACCATTTTTTGGGTTAAAAAAAAAGTAAAAATTTTAAACCAAAATCATAAAAAAATTAAATGGCCAAATTTAATTTGGTTCATATAAGAACTTTAAAAAGTCATTTTCCAAGTAATTTTTTAAATGATTTTGAGTTGAAAATTTTCACTTTGTTTACCACGAAAATGGGTTGGGGTTGGCGCTCGTCAAAAGGCCCAAATGATCTTATTTCTTTCAATGCGAAACTAGGGAGGAAGAAGGAAAATATTGGCTCAAATTCTATATCTCACAACATTCACAGCCAAAGGGCTTTTGAAGAGAGCTTTTGGGGGCCGTTTTTCACAATTTTTGTATTGGGGGGATATCACATCTTTTTTGTTTGTTTCATATAAAGGCGGGATTACTTATAAACAAAAATTCAAAGAAGGGGAAATTTCAAGAATTTTTCCCACTAAATTGCTCGGATTAACGCTTAGAGGTTTTATTAAATTTCTAATTACGTTTACTAGATACCAAACATTTGGGTGAAGTAAACAAAAAAAACGTTTTCTTCCCAAAAAAAATTTTAAATAGTTATTATACTAGTATTTTTAAGAATTTTAAATTGGTGGCTGCATAGCTCAGTTTGTAAGTCCCTAGCCTGGACGGCTAAGGTCTCCCAAAATTTCATGCTGATAACTCATTGGTGCCTTCATGTGAATCTGGAAATAAGGAAAAAAATATAAACTTTTGGGGAAAGGGGGGTTGAAAAAAGTGGTTTAGGAAATGAGAATAGGCCGATGGGTTAAAAACATTAAAACATAATTTTAAAATAATGAAATAAAAACAATTTTGGTAAGAGCTAGAATTTTTCCCCTTTTTTAGGGGATGATTAAGGGGGTGTGAGGGTGGTATATCGCTTGCCCTTCGGGGGATTATTTTTTTTATTAATCTCCCATCTGCTAAATTTCTGGAAAAAATCATTGGGTCCCTTTCATGGTGAATGCTGGAAATCAAGGGTAAAAATAATTTAAACTATTGGGGATGGGGGTTGAAAAAATGTGGTTTAGGAAATGAGAATTCCGTTTGGGTTAAAACACATTAAAACATATTTTAATAATTAATTTAAATAAAAAATCAAATTTGGGTTAGAGCAAATGAATTATTCCAATTTTAGGAGGTGATTTAATGGGGTGTTGGAGGTGGAATATCGCTTCCCTCTCGGCGGATTATTGATTCTGATGTTTTTATCTAACCCCATGCCAAATTTCGCGCATGGAGCCCATGTGTTAGATATTATTAATGGTTTTGAATTTAAATGGTTTGGATTTTTTTTTGAAAGCAAGTGATTGCGTCTGAAGTACATCTCAGTGTGGTCCAAGTTTCATAGTTTTAGGATTTAGGCCTACGTTTTCTCTGTAGGCTTTTATTCCTATCCCCAAGAATTAGCTAGCCAGCCAGCCACCCGGGAAAGGGTTTTAAACGATTTTGAATCACTTTTTAACACAGAACGGGTTATCGAATCAGCTGAATTTTTTGGTAGGTCATGGACTACATATCAGGTCATATCCCGAGTTTCAAGATTGTAAATTTTTCGGGGCGGCGTGTGCAGATAGCTAAAAACCCCCCCAACTCGGGTAGGCGTAAACAGGGTCTCGAGCTAGTCCTAGTCATCGCCTAGCAGTCGCGTGCACTTGGCTGCGGGCGACCAAACCGTCGCCTAGATAGCAACTATGGTAAACATTCTTATAATATTCGTGTGTAATACATTAAACACAGAACACATCTCCCCCCCCCCACCCCCCCGTGTCTACCATTTACTTATACACATAGGTATATTTGTAGGCATCCCTTAAAAGGTAATAAAAAATGTAAAAACATTAATGAATGTTTATTATATGTATTAGAATACGCCCATTGAGGACATTTTTTGTTTAAGTCAATTATTTACAAACTATAGATATATATATATATATATATAATTAATTCATAGCAGTTGTCAAAAAGTTTGCCCCGAGTCGGGGCAAACTTTTTCAAACAACTGCTATGAATCAATGTCCTTAAAGGGCGGGCTTATGCTTAAAAATCTCTATTCATATATATATATAATATATAAATAGTAAACAATATTTGCACGCGCTCAGGGGATGGGACATGAATCATTTTCTACGTTTTTTAAACGTTTTTTAAATTTATTATTTATGACACATTAAATACATTAATAGGGCTTTTTTAAACCCTTTTTTTGATGGGAAAAATTTCTCAAAATACACAGTTTTATTACTCGGGATATGAACCCCATTTTAAAAAAAGCAATTTGGGGCGTCGATTACATCGCAATGTTTACTTGTCGTTTAATGAATATTGTCTGAGTGATCTCGTTTTTGTTTTAAACAAATAAATTTAAACAGAGTGGACGGTGGGGCCTATTTTTATACTTTTACGTGTGTATTGTTTATGAAACAGGGGAAAGGGCCCACTGCCAAGAGGATCTTTTAAAACACAATTTGAAAATGCTTCAAATATGCAATTCCGATTGTAAAAAAAAATAAATAAATAACATACAAACGAGATTAAAAATTCAATGAAATTTTTTTTTGGCACGCAAATATTGTAACCCTAAGCCATTAAAACCACGTCCCTCTTGAGTGGAGCGGGCAGGTAAACTCAAACTATTTGTGGCGCCAGTCCCTTTTAAGATGTGCATATTGACAATGCAAACCGCCTACTAGTCGGTAAACTGCTGCAACTTTACGATATACGAAAGGAAAAGGGAAATTTTACCACCCAGATACGGAGTCTTAACGAAAGTTTTTTTTTTCAAACTAACGGGGACAAAATCTGAGGTGGCCAAAACATTTAAAATGTCCGTCCGGTCACGAATATGTTAATTTTTATTTTGATCCATAAGTAGTGTAGATGGAAATTCATTATAAAAAGTACCTTTTCCATGGCAACGGAAAGTCGCGCAGCTTTTTTGGCCATGATGCGGTCGAACGGGGCTCGAATCGAGTTGAAATTTTGACCCTCCCCCAAGCTTCGTTCCCCATTTAATGCATTATTTTTTTGGGAAAAACGTTCAAAAAGTTATAAAAATTTTCATTAAAGTATCTAAAATTTTTTTTTAAAATGAAAAGGGGACAAAATCGAGGAGCCAAATCATTTAGAATGTCGTCCCCGGGCACGAATATGTTTAATTTATTTTGATCCGATAAGTAGTTGATAGAAATTACATTTTAACCCCCGTAACGTTTCCCCGGCAAGAAAAGTCGCAAGATTTCTGGTAATTGCACTTCCACCTGAAGTAAAACAAGTTGAAAAAAAGTTTTCCCAAAAAAGATGTCAAGGTCCTCTAGTGGCGGTGGATTATCCATTCTCTCCTTTTTACAAATTTTAGCTACATCCAAGACCAATGAAGTACATAACTTGCGTAGCCCAAAACGCTAGCCTCAGTCTCCTATCCTTCCAAACGAGCGCTAGCAGGACGTTGAAGCCATCATGATCAGGGAAAAAAAATTTCACTGCAACATAGATACTTTATTAGTTGAATGAACAAGATGCAGGGATTTTTTGTCGAGCGGGATAAGAAAATACGTAAAAGATGGCGGTATTTTAAAATTTTTCGTTATGTGAAAACGAAAAAGTTTTCATAACTCTCATAAAACAAATCAGAAAACCCTCCCCGGGGCCCAGGCCCCGATGTAGAAAATTATTTATAATACAACGTGTAGGCCTAAAGTCCATTAGACTATAGGGCTACTTCAATTTAATGCAACTAACACGTTGACAAGCCCTGGCCTTTCAGGAAAACCCTAGCCCGCACGACCTTTGTTAGACCACACCCCGCAAAAATAACTAGTTTGTTACAAAAAACCCTATGCAGATAAATAGAGATACTTTTTTTTTGCATTTTAAATGTAGGTTTTTTAGCTTTTTTTTTTCAAGTTAGCATTTTGTAGCACTATTTTTCCTTTACCCAAAACCCTAAAGGTGGGTTTTCTTGCACTTCTAATTTTTAATGATAAATTATAAAAAATTTTAAATTTCAATATTCCATAAAAAATTTGTTAGAATACATTGCTAAATGTTCTCTACGGTATGGAAAAACATAATTTTTAGCAAATTAGCTTTTGTAACTTTTTCCAATTTTTGTTTACGATTAGCATCAAAAACCTAAAACGCTAAAAAATGTATCTTACAGATAAACAATAGTTGATAGTCCCCAATTGAAATTGCTTTATTCGGAAAAAGGAGTAACTGAGAGAAAATTTTTGGGAAGAAAAACTGTTTTTTCTTCAAATACCCAGAAATCCCATCTTGGGTTTTTTGGGTTTTTCACGCTTTCCCAACACAAAGGCTGCAAATTTAAAGGTACGATACATTGATGGCGGTTGGGTTTTTCCCTGATATATGGCTCCAACATCCACGCTCCCACGGCCCTACTGTGTGTCTAGCGCTTAGCTTATATTACGTCATTGGTCAAGACCTTAAAGACTTATTGGTATGAACATTGTGGGAATGTCGTTCTCGGGTCGTGTTGCACGTACCGGTGCCGCTCAACAACGTGACGGGTCTTTAGCGTTTTCTAGTACCTTATACGGTGTAATACTGCGTATATACTGCGGTTTTGCACTGCTTCTGTTGATGGTCAATCATTATTAATTAGTTGAAAAATCTAAACAAGAATAATGACAGTTTTAGAGAATGACGTTTTGACAACAAACCAAAAGAAAAAGACACCGCCTTTGAAAGATTTAACACTGATAGTGACTATCTGAATTGTTTTTATATCGAAGGCTGTGGCCTATTTTTCATATGAAAAATCTAAACAAAGTGCTATCGATATTTTAAACATCACATTTTTATTTTCTTGTAGGTTTAAATCACAATGGATTTTGCTGATTTTGTAAGCAGTTCTCAGTTAGTTCGTACCGGATGTCTGTTTAAAATTTCAGCGCAGTTTGTTCAGCGATTCGGCTGATTTTCAACGTACACACACGACGACGACGACGACGTGAGAAACTAGGGCGCTTCAACCGGTTAGGTCATATTGCGCCGCCTGTGAATGAAAGTAAATTAGAAGAGTTAATACAGGTATGTTTGATGATTAGATTGTTTTCTAAGTGTATAAATAACAAAATAAATTGAAGATGAAGAAAGTAATAGCAAAATAAAAGTTATGTATGTAAATGAAAATAAAAGAAAGAAAGAAATGTGTATGATGTTAATTAAATTTTGTTGAATAGATTACTTTGGATGAGAAATTTGGGAAAGTTTGTCGCCCTATCATATGATAGAAGTTTTCATACTAGGAAAACGCTTAAGTCCCGCCGCGTTGTTGGATGAGCGTAATTGGTGCATTGAGCTGCCATGTGTTCTGCGAATTTTCTGTTGTTCTGTGGAAAAATCATTACTAAGTTGAATTTTTTTAAAAATTAAATTAAATTAAATTAAATTAAATTAAAAATTAACTTTAATTTTTTATTAATCGTAATTGTTAAAAAAATCGTAAAAATTGCGATTTTTATAAGAAATAATTTCTCGATTGCGCTCAAATTTAACACTAATATATAAATTCATAAAATTAAGGTTCTGCGAAAAAATCATTACAATCGGATAAAGCATGTAGGTGTTATAAGCCAAAGAATTGTTTAAAAAAAGAAAAAACCCGTAAAATCTCGATTTTTATGATAAATATTTTTTCAATTGCGCTCAAATTTCACAAGAATATCTTAATTCATAAAATAAAGGTTCTGTCAAAAATCATTAAAATCGGATAAAGCATGTAGGTGTTATAAGTCAAAGAAATTTTTAAAAAATCGAAAAAAATCGTAAAATTGCGATTTCATGAGAAATAATTTTTCGATTGCGCTCAAAAAACGTGGCAGTTCTAAGTCAGAGATTTCGAAGGCCTCCATAATATTTATCTCAATCGGAGTATCGGTTTAGCCGGAATCGTGCGGACAAAACTGACAAAAATACAAAAAAAAAAAAAGAAAAAAAAACATTCCGGATTTTTTTCTCCAGTGTAGTGAAATGGAATCTTCGCTTCGCTCGCTACGCTCATCCAATGATTGGGAGAGATCAAATTGCGTGCGCAAGGCATCATATTTGGTACATTCTGCTAGCATATGATGTACGGTTAAAGGTACATCACGTGTGTCACATTTGGGAATAACCTTTTCTCTGGTTAAGAGATATCCGTGTGTTAGGCGTGTGTGCCCTATACGAAGTCTAGACAATACCACCTCTTCTCTACGTGAGAGTCGAGACGTAGGTGGACGAATTTTGTTAGTCAATGTGGGCATCACACTACGCAATTTGTTATTTTGCAACACATCCCAAGATGCTTGTCGCAAATCCAACAATCTTTGCTTGAATCCACTCTTGACATCTGGAACGGGAACTAGATGAAATCAACGTCGCGACGTGGGAAGCTTCCTTAGCAGCCCTATCAGCGTGTTCATTTCCCTCTATGCCCACGTGTCCAGGTATCCAGCAAAACTCTATTATATAACCCTTAGAGGTTAGTTTTTCTAAAATAGAATTGGATGTCTTGTACCAAATGATGACTTGGAATACATGAGTTTTATAGCTTGAAGTGAACTTAAACTATCTGAACACAAAAGGTATTCTCCACAACGACAGCGTAGAATGTATTTAAAGCTTCACGGATGGCGAAAATTTGCAGTGAAAACGAAAACAGTCGTTTACCCTGAAATTTCATTTAAGGGGGGAGCAATAAAAAGCATTTCCCAAACCTTGTTGTCTTTTTTGGAGCCATCGTGAATACCAAAGTAAACCTTTGATTTTATGGAAATCTTCTAAATTTAAAATTTTGAATACCTACGCAAGTAGAGTTTTATCAAAACGACAAAGGTCAAATATAATAATCGGCTCTGGTGTAAACCAGGGCGGGTTATTGCTAAATACAAAATTAAAAACTTTTGGCAGATGAAATTCTATAAGATTAAACAAAAATTTACATCTTAATCCCGTTGGAAGAGATGCCTTGGGTTTGTTATCAAAGTGTCTGACATATGTCGTGTTAAAAACATTCCGATTTGCTGGATGTTTAGCATAGCTTTAATTTTCATTACATACGTACCCATCAAGAGGTTTCTCCGTTCTGCCAAGGAGGACACACCTGGACTCGGCATACAAGCTGATACCGGGCTTGTTCGAAATGCACCAAGAGCAATACGAAGACCACAATGGTGGGACAGTGTCTAGAAGTTTAAGGGTTGTGTTACTTGCTGAAGAGTATACGAAACATCCATAGGTCCATCTTGGAGCAACGCACACACGCACGCACGCAGAAAAACAATAAGGGCCGTTTGAGTCGAATGGAGATCACTCCGTTCGCTACGCTCTCTCGTTCAATTAGTCAAGCCCAAAACTCAGAAGAGCAACTAAGTAAAGAAATTAGTCAGAAACAAGATTTAAAGCAGACGCCGTAGGCTAGGGCCTATCTGTGCTGTGCAGACGACAGGCCTTTAGTAATATTTTAGCTGATTGTATGAAAGTGGTATTGGGAAGATCGCTCATTGGTCAATAAAATTAAACCATTGTTGTCAACTGTGAAAACGAATAATGACTTGACATTTGTTTGTTATTTATTACTTTCAATGAATTTGATCGTCCAGATTACATTAAATTAATCTTGTAAACAATAATTTAGTATTTTAATTTAATAATGCACCGTGTATAATTCATTAATTTTTTTAAAAGTACATTTTCAATTAGACCTCCATTTGTTCTAGTGGTTCACATAAAAAATGGACGCCGAACAGTGTCAAAAGGTCATTCAAAGTTGTGTGATTCCTACTCTACATAGCTTGTTATTGATATAACCTATCCTTTTGCTAGCAATAGGTGACATTATGAGTTTGTTATGATAATGCATAACCTGTTAGTACAACATAACCCTTATAAGGACGGTCATATCAAAGCCTAAACAAAGTACAGAGATTAGCAGCAAGGAGAGTAACTGGGAAGGTTAAAAGGTGGAGATGGGTAAACTGATTCCAAGGGAAGGAGGATAAGAACGTATGACAGTGTAAATGAAATGATAGAAGGTTTAGGATGGGATTCTTTAAAATTACGGAGAGGGAGAAACAGTCTGTGCAACCTGTTTCGTGCTATGAATGGAATACAGGGATGGAATGAGATAAGCAATAAAATTGAAAAAGGATTATACAAAGGGAGGAAAGACCATGACCTGAAATTGAAATGTAAACTAAAAAAGAAGGATGTTGGGAAGTGGTCTTTTTTAAATAGAACAATTGTAGAATGGAATCAATTGCCAGCAGCAGCTGTTGAGGAATCCTCGGTAAAAATGTTCAGAAGGTTGTTTGGAGGGGTATGATTTGGATCTGATGTAGATTTTATTTTATTTATGTTGATGTTGCTTTGATGATGGTGTCTTAGATGTAATATAAGATATGAAGAAAAATGAATGTGAATGTTATATTTTTGTACAATTTTAAAATGTTAATTTTAGGAACTTGCCACCATGTAACCACATATTTGCAGGAATAAAATATAAATATAAACATTACAGTTTTCTCAGAGCACGCTTTTCTTTCGAGTACGGTTGCCTACATCAGGCGTCTCTATTGAAGATAAGGGCAACGTTTTTTTCGTCTGATAGTAGAAACTCTTTAGCATTTTATAAACTGAAACGGGAAAGTGAGCGAATAGTTTAGTGCGCGAATAATTGGTGCGCGAAATGCCAGGTGCGTAGTGTTCTAGTGCGCAAAAGATCTAGTGAGCGAAAGCCGTTCCCGGGAATAGTCTAGTGCGCAAAAGTTTCAATGAGCGAATGCTCAGTGCGCGAATAATCTAATGCGCGAATTTCTAAGTAAACGAATGGTTTGTGCTTTGCAAATGATCTAATGCGCGAATGTTCCAGTGAGCGAATGCTTCAGAGCGAGAGTAGTCTAGTGCACGAATAATCCAATGAGCGAATAGTCTAATGCGCGAATGAACAGTGAGAGAATATTAAGTGCGCGAATGTTCTAGTGCGCTTTCGCTCACTAGAACGTTCGCACACTTAAATGTTCGCTCACTTAACCAACTATCATACATCATCAACATCATACAAAATGTTGTATCAAATAAAAATGTTTATAGATAAATGTAATGCGGAAATATAACTTTGTGTTATTTTATGTTTATTGCTTTAGTAGGCCTACTGGGCCCTATACTCACACATAACAAAAAGGGCCAAGCTCATCTACCCTTCCACATTTGCGCATTCTTAATTCATAAACGTACAGTTGTCCCGTAACAACATCCTGAAAAGCTTGGCAAAAGAGAATTTGCAAACTATTAATTTTACGTTATAGTTCATCCGAATTCTTTTTTCTAATTAATTCAACGTAATATCATGCAAATTCTATGTTGCCAAGCTACTTCAGGGATGTTGTTACGGGACACTCTACGTTTATGAATTGAGAATGCGCAAATGGGGAAGTGTAGATGAGCTGGCCCTTTTTAGATCTCATTTCTTTTGAGTGTGTAAGGTTCGGCTGTATATTACAAGTTTTTGTTGTGTGGGATCTCATTACTTTTCAAGTTCCATTGCAAAATTATTTGTTAAAATATAATAATTTTATCAAAGTCGATTTAATTGCTATGGTATTACCAATTAACAATAGAATGTAAAATATCTAGTGGCCAAAGACTTGCTTTTGTAAACAAGTTGTAATGAACCAACTGGCGTGTATAATGTATTGTTTTGAGTTGGCAGCGAGAGAGAAAAAGATGGGATTTTAAAAGAAAAGAAAGTTAGTTGGAAATAAACAAATCTTAAAGACGGAAGGTTCTTCGTATTTCTTTTTAGATTTAAAGTATTTTTTGTTGTCCAGTCGCAGTAGCGAGCTGTTCAAACTATATTAGTATTGTCCTAGACTTGGTAGAGACCTTGATCAGTACAATGGCGCCCAACTAGATGATTTTGTGTGGAATCGTTTGATTCCCGCTATCATTGGCATAAGCCCACACCGTTTTACTTTACAATTCATCAAGAGTATCGGGTGAGTTTTGAACTAGTTTATTAATCATGTCGGAATTCAACCCTGAAGAATTCCTTCTCTCTATGGAGGAGATAGTGAAAAAAACTGTAAGAAAAAAATTCGAGGCATTTTCTGCTCGACAAACTGCGCAGCTCCGTGTTCAGGCTGAACGGTTTGAAGTTCTTTTCTCAGCTTTGCAAAACAAAGTCGAGGCTTTCTGTTCCCCTGCAAGCGCGTATGTTACAGTGTCGTCACCTGTAGCACCTACGGTGACGTTGGGAAGTCGACAAAGCGAGTAGTCCGTGGAACAAGCGTAAAAAACATTTCAAATCCGGAAACCAGCACCAAAATTTAGGAGCAGGTAAAAGACGTGTTTTAGAATGTTATTTTCACGGGGACACGCATGGTAGCAAATAAGTCACCTGTCATGGCGTCCACAAGATGCCGCCAAAATAATTCTTAAAATTGCTGTAACTGAAGAAGTTAATCATCAGATTTGGATAAACTAGGTTTTGTTTTATTCGGTTTTTAATGCTCTACAAAAATGTCACCAAAAAATTTTATCGTACAATGTATTGCAATTATAGCACTTTTTGGTTTATGTATAATTATTTATACGTAGAATTCACTAGGATTGTAATAAAATTTTCAGACTATACTAAAATAACGCCAATAAACCCAAAATTAAAAAGCCCCGAAACGAAATTCTGTAACTTTTGATTAATTAAATAATTAAATTAAGCTTTAAATTAAATCCCAATAATAGTTTCTTATTCACTACCAAGGTCACGTAGTGTATCACACAAGAACAATATGACACAATAAACCAAAAAATATTAGTCCAAAAATTAATTCCAATCACTTTCCTATTAATTCAATTAATTCAATTAATTAAAAATAATGACAATAATCTCAATAATTTTGTAAAATTAACACAATGTGGTCGACATTGGATCTTTTTAAAGCTAGTTTTAAGGCAAAACAAATGTAATGAAAAAAAGTAATTAATGAAATTAATTAATCCCCAAATTTAATTACATTTTAGTTAAATTATCCCACTTTTTACATATATATTGTTATGTATACTTAAAACTCGATCGATCGTCATAAAAATATACTACTTTACTGACATAATGCCAATGAATCCGAATTGTCATATCCCGAAACAAAATTCTTATAACTTACTGATTAATTAAGAAATTTAGTGGAGAAATACTTATATCTCAATAATTGTTTTTGTCACTCAATTAACACATAAAAAAATGCCAACAGAAGTTTTAAATATAAAACAATGCGAGTATAATTTTAAAAATTTATAGTCCCAAAATTAATTTCATGCTACTTTCCCGTTATTGAATATAATGAATGTTTTTAAATTAGTTGATATAATCACCATGGGGTTGTTTTAAATTAACACAGCCACACTGGGAACCATTTGCATGCTTATTTTACAGGAAAATAATTTTTTGTGGGAATTCAATTAACAGAAAAGTAGCATGAACTTAAATTTTTGGGGACTATTAATTTTTAAAATTTTTACTTGCATTGTTATATTGATACTTCTGTTGGCATTTTGTATGTGTTAATTGAGGACAATAACAATTATTGAGATATACGTAATTCTTCATTTAATTTTTTAAATTTAATCGGTAAGTTATGGGAAATTTTTGTTTCGAGACATGACAATTCGGTTTTATGGCATTATGTCAGTAAAAGTAGTATATTTTTATGACGATCGATCGAGTTTTAGGTAAACAAAAACAATACATATGTCAAAAAGTGGGATAATTTAACTAAAATGTAATTAATTCGGTGATTAATTAATTTCATTAATTATTTTTTTCATTACATTTTCGCCTTAAAACTAGCTTTAAAATGATTCCAATGTCGACCCACATTGTGAAAATTTTACAAAATTAATTGAGATTATTGTCATTATTTTCAATTAATTAAATTAATTGAATTAATAGGAAAGTGATTAGAATTAATTTTTGGAACTAATATTTTTTGGTTCATTGTGGGCTTATTGTTCTTGTGTGATACACTATGTGACTTTGGTAAGTGAATAAGAAACTTTTAATTGGGATTTAATTAATGTTTAATTTAATTATTTAATTAATTATAATGTTACAGGATTTTCGTTTTGGGACTTTAAATTTTGGATTTATTGGTGTTTTTTTAGTATAGTCTGAAAATTTTTTGACAATCTAGCGAATTCTACCTTAAATAATTATACATATACCAAAAAGTGCTATAATTGCAATACATTGTAAATAATATATAAATATAATTAAAACTATTGTATTTACGGTAAAAATTTCTATTGACATTTTTGTAGAGCATTAAAAACCGAATAAAACAAAACCTAGTTATCCAAATCTGATGTTACTTCTTGAGTTACAGCAATTTTAAGAATTATTTGGCGGCCATCTTGTGGACGCCATGGACAGGTGACTTATTTGCTACCATGCGTGTCCCCCCTGAAAATAATATTCTAAAAAACGTCTTTTTCCTGCCTCCTAAATTTTGGTGTGGTTTCCGGATTTGAAATGTTCCTATAGTTTTAGCAGCTTGTTCCACGGACTAGAGGTTTCAGCGAGGATGCAAGACTCTTTAAGATTTGTACCCCTCGTCGCGAATTTCCCGTAATAATCTGAAGTCTTCTTACAGCCGTGATCCGGTCGATAGAGGTTTTGTTCGGACACGAACGTGTTTGTAGGATCTGATCGGCAAACGAAGCATTCTCCAGTAAGGGACGTCACAACTTCCTCGTGATCTACCACCTTCGTTCAAAGGTAAAGGAGAGGTTCATCCCATGGTTTTATGACATCACCGAGGCATACCCGTCACGCTACAACTTGAGTGTTGCGCAGGAACTTGAAGTAGCGTTTTCTGTATGGGGGTCCTCAGTATCACAAAAAATGGCGGCTAACGCCAAGCCCCGCGTTCAGTGCGCTCCGGGGTTTTCGTCTTTATTGTAGTGGTAAAATTGCCGGTTTTCAGTGTAAAAATACGTGCGAGGGAAAAGTACTCAAAAACACACAACTACAACAAACAGATTTGCAAGAATACGTTATGGTGAGTACTAACTGGCCCGTGTTTCCTGTTTTACACTTTGCTCGAGTTCCATCGTCCGTCCACCATACGCAGAGGCGAAACCGAAAAAGTGCTACGCGGGCGTTGCCAAACGGCACAAAAACATTCACAAACCCGGGCACCCATCTCGCTAAGTGTCATAATTTTTACCTTCTATCTCTCTCCGGGGTGTTAGCCCGAACCCGGGTCCAGGAGTTGCAACAAAAATGGTGCCAATTATGCCAATCAAAAGGAAGAAAAAATCAAATCTTTTCCCCCTGTGCATCGTGCAATGCTTTTGCCCATAGAACTTGTATAAATCAGCTGACCGCATGCCCTGCAGGAAGAATCCCTGGGCATTTTCTCTGTGGAAGTGTACAATGCCACAACTCTCGGAATCATTCTTTGAAGGGCACGCCACAGAGGCATACGACGACGGCGACGCCACCTTGATGAACCACCGCCCAATAACATCACTATCTTGTCGTTCAAACGCTAGGAGCCTTAACAACCCATCCAGAAGGCCTTTCATTCGAGCATGGCTAGAAGCACCCAAAAAGCCCCAATAATTTGCGTCTGTGAAAACGGGCTCAAGATAATATCAGTGACAAAGAGATTTTTTACAACTCGTACAGTGTTTCCGAAAAGATAGACGAAGTGTTGGTGGGGGTGTTCTCATTGCTACACACCCAGACAAGTTGCCCCTAGACGACGCGACTTGGAAACCGAAAACCGAGGTGGTCTGGGTTGAAATAAAACTGGGTAAAGAGAAATCCTCTGTGGTTCAGCTTATAGGGCTAAAACAGATGCCTTTCCCAGACAAACAGTTGATGCTCTCCATTTAAACACCCAAATGTCATGAAGGATTACTCGGCTGTGCTGTTATTTGGAGACTTCAATCTCGACATCACCTGGGACAACAAAGGTAACGGCACTGCTCAAAACAAGACCGCAGACGCATACCTGAACTCCTTTCACGACCTCTTTCTTTCACAACATGTTTCCGAACCTACCCGCTCGTCTCTTACAAAACAATCCCTCATCGACCTTGTCCTCTTGTAACGACCCACACCTAATAAAAGAGGCCCTCGTCATTCCCGGGGTGAGTGACCACCACGCAGTTCTGACAACTCTCAAATGCAACAAACCCAAAATCAAAACAGTGCAGAAAGAAGCTTACAATTACAAAAATGCAAATTGGGACTTACTCAGTGAATTATTTCAAAAACACCTCCCGACCATTCACGATCAAGGAAACAGTATTGAGACAACATGGAACTCTTGGAAGGGGGTCTTCTGGAATGTGTAAATTCAGCAATACCCAAAACAAAAATCAGTGGTAGACAGCGACCGCCATGGATCAATCAAAACATTATAAAGCAAATTAAAAGAAGAGACAAATTATACAAAAAGTGGAAATCAAACGACAGTGAAATTAATTTGAACATGCTAAACGCTCAGAAAAAACTCGTAAAAAATACCATCAGGCAGGCTCACCGAACATACATGTGGGGTCTTGGAACATCAAATAACACCAAGAACGTGTGGAAGTTTTGCTAAATGTGGTAGCACTGCCCCGGATTTCTATGTGGACAAAGGAGAGCAGATAAAAGATCCGACAGACATAGCGGAAGCCTTCAGCAATGTTTTCAAGGCTAATTTCTCGAGGCCAGAGAACTCGCCATTCTTAGGGTTGAATGCTCCTTCCCCCCCCCTGTACCCCTACAACACTTGTACTTCTCGGAAGCAACAGTTACCGAACACCTGCGTAATCTGCGAGAGGGGGCGGCCACTGGGCCAGACGGCATCTCGCCGAGAATTCTACGGAAGTGCGCTGTTGCCATATCACCATCTCTTACGAGCATTTTCAACACCTCGCTGTCAGCCGGTTCCATCCCATCTGATTGGAAACAAGCACACATAGTGCCAATTTTTAAATCAGGTACAAAGGAAAATATAGAGAATTATAGACCTATCGCCCTCACATCGGTGGTCTGTAAATTACTAGAAAAAATGATTTCGACAACTATATTCGATCATATGAAATCTAACGGGCTAATCAACAACAATTAACACGGGTTCTTACCAAAACGCTCGTGCACAACCATGCTGACGAATCTAATTGAAGAATGGCAACACACATTCGACCAACAAAATACGAAGCAAATCGACGTAGTCTCTCTGGACTGGAGCAAAGCATTCGATTCAGTGCCACACCACCGCCTTCTAAACAAGTTGCACCATTACGGAATCAGAGGGAACCTACTCCAATGGTGCAGCTCCTTCTTGGTTGGCCGGCAACAGAGTGTCATCTTCGGAGGCGCCACTTCACGTCCTAGAAGCGTCACATGCGGGGTACCCCAGGGCAGCGTAATTGGTCCCTTGTTTTTTGTCATCTACATGCTAGACCTCCCGGCATGCGTCAACTCACAATGTCTCCAGTACGCCGACGACTTCACGATCTTCCGGCCAATTATCACCGTACTAGACTCCAGGGCCCTTCAGGACGACCTCAACAACATCGCAGTTTGGTGCAAAGTGAATAGCATGCCTTTAAACGTAAAAAAATCTGTGTGTCTCCGACTAAAAAAATCACCTTCTACCGTCAACTTTGAATACATCATTCAGGACAATAAAATATCAGTAACCGACAGTGTCAAGCTCTTGGGCCTACACATCTCGTCAGATTTAAAGTGGAATCGCCATGTTGATAACTTGAGAATAAAAACGTCAAGACTCCTCGGCTTCCTGTACAGGAATCTGAAAGGATGCAAGCCCAAAGTCATTCGAACAATATATATAACATTAGTGCGGCCAATAATTCTCTATGGCATTCCCGCATGGCATCCCACAACTGAATCAAATCTTTTAACTCTAGAAAAAATACAAAACCGAGCAACTAAATTCATTCTGGACCATGAAAAGAGTGCAACAATAAGACGTACAAAATGCAAAATTCCAACAATAAACAATATCATTAACCAAACAGACACACTTTTTCTTACAAATAGTTTTCGCGAGACAATAGACCTGGACCCACTAAAACGGCTGGAAGTGGAGTACAGGTACGTCCACCTGGGAAGAGGCAATAGACAGGACGTCTATCTAAGACCTCCAACCTGTCGCACTGCAGCATATCAAAAATCATTCTTCCACAGATCCGCTACAACATGGAATTCATTGCCCCACAGCATACGCCGACAATGTGATTCCGCAACACACTTCAAATCGGCAGTTAAAACTCATTTCTCATAAACATCACATATCATAAACAATATCACAAAATCATCTCCCATCTATCAGTCATCTCCTAATTTGAATACCATATCTATTTATTTCACACACTTACTCATCTTATGACGAACCGCTATGTACACACGGGCAATGATTCGAATATGGACTGGATTATGTCGCCTGTTTTAGTTAGTAATTTAATTTAATATAATTCATAATAATAGTAAGAGACGCATCTCATTTGTGCAACATGTAAATACATTCATTCACTTATTCATTAATTAATGTTCTCATCGATCATCATCACTCATTAGAAATAAATTAGAATTAAGGCCAGGGGACAAGACATCTACTGTATGGGTCGCTGCGGCTCGTTTCTTGTTTCCTTTCTGTAACACATTCCATGTAAATGTATTGTTGAACAGAAGAATAAATAATAATAATAATAATAAAGATATGGGCGTCTGCTTTTAGATATCAAATATATGATTTTCTATCTTTCCGTGACCGGTTCCTAAATTATATTGGGTCCGGAGAAGCAACGTTCAGTTCGAGAAGAACTTCTAACTGGGACTTATAGGAAAGTAAATTCTAATTCTCGGATATCAGAATATTTTGCCAAACAAGTTTCGATAGCCCAGTACCTGAAGCCGGAACTAGATGAAAACGATCTCGTGGTTACGTTGGCGCGTCATTTTCCTCACCACGTGGAAAATGCGATCTTGGCTATTGGAGTCTACAGGCTGTCACCAGTATATCGTCTGCTGGCCCGACAGGATGAGGTTGAAGTTCGGCGTGCAAAACTGGGGGATCACAACCATGTCTGTGGTTCTGGACCAAAACGATTTATCACGTCGGAGCCACAGAGATTCCCGGAAAAGACGTCATGGAGAACTGAACGTTCAGAAGGATCTTCCAATCAGAAACGTTCAGATAACCAGCGACCTTTCGGTCATGTTCGTTCGGTCGACGTCTATGAAGAAGAAGACATAGTGAATGAGAGACCTCCTTGCTCTACATCGTGCGAATCATCAGGTTCGGTTGATTTAAACGACCAGGGACTGTCTGCCTGACTCCGACGGTGAACAGTCCACCTCACAGTGTGAACAACATCACCACTTCACATCTTTCGGATTTACAGACTGAAGGTATTGTCAAGCATTTTTCTCCTATTATTTCTGTGACTTTAGAAGGCACTTGTCATTTGGCACTCATTGACACTGGCAGTCAAATCACTTGCATATCTGAAGATGTTTGGATCGATCTACAACAAGGAATCCACGTCTACCTAGTCTGCCTGTGTGTGGAATGTGGGTAGCAGGAGCACTTGGCATGGCTAAACAGCGAGTCTATACTCAGGTTTTTCTTTCTGTTGGCATACTGGATTCCAAATTTGACACGATTTTCATTGTGGTTCCCAGACTTTGTCATCCAGTTATCCTAGGTATTGATTGTCTTCACTTTCACTAGGCAATTATCAACATGGATACGGACCATATCTCTTTTGCTGATGAAAAGTTCCAAAATGTGTTTTTGCCTTTTTTGAGAGATAATATCTCTGTAAGTTGTCTAATGTATCTAACAGAAGATTTGGATGTCTGTGACCAGCGTAACCTGATTCAAGGTGTTCGTTGTGTTTCGGCTTTCACTAATAATTACCAGGCTTCAGCTGTTGATCTTCAAGAACGTGTTTATTCTGCGATTTGTTTAAAGCCGGATCAAAAACAAGCATTTTTCGAGGCTATCTTTCCTTACCTTCACGTGTTTTCGTCGAGACCAGGCCTTACACCGATTTACGAACACGAGATACGACTTAACAATGACACTCCATTTGTTCAAAAATCTTATCCAATTCCTGTAGCTCACAGGGAGGCTGTCAAGTCTAAAATTGATGAAATGTTAGCCTGGGGTGTAATTGAACGCTCCTCGACTACGTACATCAGTCCTCTTATTTGTGTGCTGAAGAAGAACGGCACCGTTCGTGTTTGTTTAGCCCTTTAAGGCTCTTTGGGATAATAGTTTCCCACCCCCCCTATCTCGAAAATTCTTTGGGATAATAATTTCCCACTTGGTGGTCGATGAAGATGGTGCCTGCAGTGAGGTCGACGACCATAAGGGGGCGCTGACATTGGCTTACTTTGGAACTACGTCAACAATATGCAGCTTGGTGGGAAACTATTGTCCCAATGTCGCTTCACACACCCACAAAAAGAAGGGTTTGTGTTCCGTGGGTGGAAAAGGCGTTGTGGAAAATGGAGAATTGTGGTTACATCTCGATGCAGTTAATTAACTTCATATTTATTACCTAGTAAATGCATTTTATAAAGAATTCATGAAAATTTTCTTGAGTTGTATTCTAAAAATGATTGTTTACTTTGAAAATTTTGAAAAAAGGTTTTGACAGCTCCAATATTTTGTCATTGGTTTCAATCAAATTATCGAATTCATACATAGCAATTTACATTTTATCACAAGAAACATACGCTGAATCTTTTTTTGCCAACAGTTTGTGCGTATCGTGTTGCGCTAAGATGTTATTAGCATTTTTGTGAGATTATTGGTCATTCATAACATCAAAAACCCTCGCGCGGGGGAATCGTCCTCCTTAGATTTTCATTGGATAGTCTTCTTAGACCTATCTAGACTTACCGTAGGCATAGGACTAAGGGCTTATATTGAAGTAAAAGTAAAGTCTCAGGTCTACCCTAGATATAGGACCACCATAGACTTAGGCCTACATTTATCGTAGGGCCTAGGCTACTTTCGAGTTACCATACAGCAAAAGACCTAGGGCTACCCTATTTTATTCATTTAGCTAAGCCCTACTCTATATTTAGGCCATGCAATTAGTAACACAAATAAAATAAGCACATTTCCATTGTATCTTCATCAGTAATTTAATGTGTATGCTAATTTTAAAGAGGGTGGGAAATAGTTATCCCAAAGAAAAGTACCAAAAGTCAGAAATGTCGTTGTCCTAAAAGGGCATTGGGTAAATAATTCCCCACCCAAATTTACCCTGTTCTGGGTTTCAAAAAAATAAAAATAAATTTTTTTCGTCATTTTGAACCAGTAGTCAACACGCATACCAAATTTCGAGTTAAAATTCAAAGTGCAAGACTTATGTCACTTAAAGGGTTAGACGTACGACGACTCAACTCAGTAATGGTCAGTGTTGTAAAGTAACTGAGTAAAAGTAATTGAGTAAAAGTAATTAGTTACTTTTTGAGTAATTGAATTACTATTTCAATTACTTTTATTTTAAGGTAACTGTAACTGAATTACTTTTAAAAGTAATTATACTCAGATTTTCAGTTACTTTTTAACAGTTACTTTTGCCAACCATGCTTGTTTACAGTTCAGTAATATATAAAATTAAAATAATATCACAACGTCTGAAACTAAAACAATATTTTTTGTTATGTTTTTTAGGGCGCGACTCTCGGGAGCGGCCTTATAGGTTTGCCAAAGTTGTGTGTACATTTGGAGCGCGCCAAGACCTATGCATTTATTTGAGGTAGAAGATATTAACCAATGTCAACGAAACTTTACAATCATGATTCCAAACCGTAAAATGTTGTCATTTTACACATTGCGATAGTTTTTCATCAAAAGTCCGTTATCAATTTTGCGTTATCACAACGAAACTCAAATACGCATCGCCTCGATAGTTTGGTAATAGAATACTACCAAATAAATTTTCCTGGCGGTATTAGTTGCGAATCCACGTTTTACAGAAAATATTCAGATTACGAAATCAAAATATTTGTGTATATACATTTTGCCAAACTTTACGATGATATTGCCAAATTATTAAAAAATGCAGGGTGAATGCGATTAGTCATGTCCAAACAGTTGTGTATAGTGCCAAAAAAACAGTTAGTTTCATTCAATAGTTCATCAAGGGTGTCCAATCAAATTATGTTTTGGAGCACGTTTTTATCTTGTAGAGATTTTTTTATTTTTTTATATGTAGAAGATTGAAACATACGTTAACGTCCTTTTGCATGGTGGTTTTTACTATTGTAAAGTATTAGTATGTAAATTTACAATGAAATCGGATTATAAGAAAGGACAAAATGTTGATTAAGATAATCGTAAATGTATCATAATCTGTTCGCCCCAATAGTTAATAAGTCATTGTTTGCTAGCAATTTTGCGTTAGCACAATGTTACTTATAAACATTTCTACCTTCATCCTTTGACTATAAATTGGCATAACACTAATTCACCTGATGTTTGTATTTGGGATAATACGAATTTTAATAAAAAATATTTGGAGCGTGATTTTTGTGGTGTGAATGGCGTGTGTGGCGATTCCATCGTATATCGGTTATCGGTGATTACGCAAGGCAAGCTGGCTGGGCCTCAAGCGCTGGGTGCTAAGTGAGTTATGGCCATCTGTTCAGTGTCGTCTCGCAGCAGTGGTAGGTTCCGGGGAAGGGACGTGAATCAAGTTATGGCCGCAAGAGGTTGACCACGTTAAATATAACTAAATAAAGATCAACACCTTTGATTTATGTATTGATGTTTATTCATGTACGAGATTAAAATATTCACCTAAAATATACAAACATACGTGATTTGTAAAATATATTTCGACGTTAGAAGACGCTGTGAGTAGGCTACGTGCCATAGATTTGACCGTATGGCAGTGATTACCTTCATGGTATGTTACCAATTTTGCGTGATCACAATGTTACTTACAAAAATTCATGCCTTGATTATTTGATTAAAAAATGGCATTAAACTAATCACCGAATTTTATTCTTCATGTAACTCATTATTTATATTCTTCATTTCATCATCTAATTATTAATCTAATCAATGGTATTGAGACATTTAAATGTTTTGAACAGATCATGGATTGGCCGCATGGTCTAGCAGTGGAAGTTTGTTTACTTTTTGTTTCCTGAGTGGCTACTCCACATGTCTGGCGTTCGAGGGGTTGTCTTGAGTAAACATTCTGATACGACTTTTTATTTGGGTGCTCCCTGTGTAACTACATGTGCATAAAATAATATAGCCAGGGATCTTGACCTAATATTTCTCAGTGATAATTACTAACTTATTTAAACATTCGACAACCATCCGCTAGCGTCTTACGCAACATACCATGTGCCGCGTGCGGTAACTCCCCAGCCTCTATGTAAACAGCCAAATGACGGAGATTATTTATGTCGCCTCGCGACACATTAGTGAGCTCGGTTCTTTACAAAATTCCTTACACAACACTAACAGTGAGTTCCCTGCCTTTTATCACGGCAACAGTGACGCAACGCAAAAGAGCCTCCTGGGGACCTGGAGGTTGCGAGTTCGATATACGGGTTACCGGCCACAAGTTATGAAGAAATATAATTTGGAGTCTGTTTCATATAGTGATTGCAAGGCTGCGGGCTCCTTTCAGTTTGAAGTATAATTCGCCGGTGGTTTCGCCGGTAGTGCGTTGTGCGAGGTTCACCATTGGAATTGAATAAATGATTAGCTATAGGCCCTAAATTTAATATAAAGTTGAGATTTGGCAAAATTGTGAAGGCACACTTTATTATTTTACTGTTTCGTGCGTTAATAGAAACCCATGGGGCAAACCGAAGACAAAGTAATTTTCACTAGAGATGAACTGGTTTAAAAATGATCTCAAAACGTTTTCAAAACTGGATTAAGTTGTTAAGCCTACTTTTAAATAGGTGGCAGTGTTACAGTGGGTGTATACATGACGGTTTTGAAAACAGTTTTGAAGTCAAACCCGCGAAGAATGTTTTTGACTTGAACCGATTCAAACCTAGTTTCGAAGCGTATACATAATGTTTTCAAAACTCAAAGCGTTTTTAAATAGATTTTAAAACCGAATGCATATAAGATGTATGTATCTTTCTCAAAGTTACAGGGGAGATTTACTAAAAATTACGTTTTATAACTTCTACTCACATAATATTAAGCCTGGTGATCTAGCAGTCACAATACAAATTAGCAATTTTTGTTGTTGCTTTCATTGTCTTATATGAGTATAAAAATCAATTATTTTCACCAGTCATTTTTTCATTAGTCCCGAATACACATGTTTACAACATGTTTAATGTCGGTAAAAGTTCTAAGTTCATTATGAAAGTGTGCTCCAAGTTCTTTGTATGAGCTCTGGTAGCGGATTCTCGCAACGCTCTAAGGAGTATACGCGTTTCCAAGCAAAGGGGTTACCTGGTGGCGAAAAATGCAACTGTCCGATCAGTGATAGTCGGAGGAGCGCGCTATGTGCTTACCTGAAGAACACATGTCATTCCGTGTTTGTCACTTATAAATATGTACAATCACAGGTACATTGTCGTTGCTTTCCCAAAATGTTGTTAATTGATGATTATCAAAAGCATGGGGGTGCACCAAAATAATAAAATCACTCTCCAATATGCGGGATTCGAGACCATGTCCACCAGAATAATATTACTATATTCAGACCTGCGCCCAATGCACCCATGAGACACCAAGGATGGCATTTGTATCCATATTACAATTCTCTAATTATAATATCATAATAAATCATTGATATTTATAGGCTATATACCAAATATAAGCTAACATGGTACGATATAAATACTAAATCAAATTCAAACAGTCAAGAATGTTCACAACTCATAGTAAACACACACATACAGTATCGCTCGCTTCTTATGGCACTTTTAATTGAGATATACTTCTTTCGTTTTGTCATGATAATTTAATATAAATAAATTCATACTCATAATAACAATAACAAAACAATAACAAATATAATATTAATTGTATTAGCGCTTATGCACAAGTCCCAACTCCTTTTCTACCTTATATAATTAATGTAGGCCTACATATACCATTTACCGTCATTGTTCATTACCAATATTTAATACATAATATTTTACATAATATCATAATAAATACGATTTATATTATTACTATAGAATAAGTATAATGATATGACCTACAAGATTTAAAAGCTGTCTGCAGAATGACGCGTCATGCCATTATTGACATACAAAACAATAATAAAAATAGGCCATCAGCTATTCAATAGGCCTACTTTTAATAAAATGTATAAAAAACCGGAAGTCCTAAGTGTATACTAGATAAATATATATAGGCCTACTCCGATTTCGTTTACATTGTAAAACGAAGTAGAAAAAGTGCAAAACAAGTGTAGGGCTATAATTTGCTAGAATCTCTTTTGATTTTTGGATATCAAGTAAATTATTGAAATTATTAGTATTGGGCAACATTTTCTTGGCAAAATATCATCGATCTTCATCATTCAACATTTTTTTATACACAATTGTTTCTGTATTTAAAACAGTGTGATTTGTTCTTTTCGAGCTCATATCATCAAATAATCTCAATTATTTGTTGTAATTTAAAATGCCATTAAATTCCCGTTATTAACAAAGCCGATCCCCAAAACTTACGAATTTTACTAATAAAATACGCGGACGATGTGACATAATCAACAATGTTTTCGCAAATGATCAGAAATGTAACAAAAATGAAGTTGAAGCCAACTGAATATACAGCGCCCGCCGTAAGCAGCTCGCCTCTATCACTGATCGGTCCGACATGTTGCGTTTTAGTGCTGCCATCTATCTTTGCTTGGAAACGCGTATACTTGCTGACGGCGGAGTGTTTACCCCATAAGAATATCCTACGCTCGCACCGTTCACCACCAGAAAGAAAGCTAAAACTTATAATTTATTTTTGAAGCACTTGCTAGATGTGGCCTTTTCAACACGTTTCTAAATAATAAGGAAGAGGTCGCGCCAGGGACCTCTTGTTATTATTTCTTTTTTGGTAACTCTAGTATGGAACGAGGTTTTTCTGCTGACTCAATATGCATTCTTATTGCTAAATTTTTCGTGGTCAACATGACAACAATAAATCAAAGCAACAGCTATTTGCAACGATAAATTGCAATAGATAGGCAAATCCTTTGAATTCTACTAGGCCGCATCGCGTATGCTTTTTCCATTTATGTCCAATGATTACGTTTTTAAGTAGGATCTCATTACTTTTTCTATAGTTACTTGATGTTACTTGTTAATTATACACGTGTAAAGGCTTATATTAAAACCTTTCTTTCTATGAAATTTGACCTACGTTTTCAACTTTTTCTTTCAAAAGGCACTACATCACCATAATCTTAATGTCAATGTAAAATATGAACGTTGTAGCCCTACCCGTTTGGTCATAATCGGCCGAAATGTCACGAAATTATCATATTATGAACCGGGGAAAAAAATCTTGAAAGTACGATTTCTATTAAAAATATTTCAAATATTTCTTAAAATGTCTCTAAAATCATAACATTTTATATTATTTCAGTGATTTTAAACGTTCCCATAAAGTTCCATCAAGATTGAAGAAGCCGTTTGCTAAATATCACGAAAATATCTCATTAAAAATCGAAAAAAAGTCGTAAAAGTACGATAATCATAAGAAATATTTGATCGATTGTACCCAAAAACGTGGCAAGCAGAGATTTTGAAGGTCCCCTCAAATTTTCATCAAGATCGCATATTATGCCGTTTGCCAGTTAGAGCGCGAACAAACAAACAAAAATACAAACAAAACAACAAAAACAAATAAAAAATTGAGACAAATTTTTTGGGGGGTCAGTGAAATTGAAGTCTTCGCTTCGCTCATCCAATTAGATAACTGAAAAATCTATGATTGGATGAGCGTAGCGAGCGAAGCGAGTGAAGCGAAGACTTCAATTTCACTGACCCCCAAAAAATTTAGCTCGGGTGTTTTTTTTTTTGTTTTTTTTTTTGTTTTTTTTTTTGTTTTTTTTTTGTTTGTTTTTTTGTCTGTTTGTTAACTCTCTACCAGGCAAACGGCATATCCGATCTTGATGAAAATTTAACAGGACCTTCGAAATCTCTGAACTTAGAGGTGTATTGTTTTTGGGTACAATCGAAGAAATATTTCTCATGAATATCGTACTTTTACGATTTTTTTTCGATTTTTAGTGCGATATTTTCGTGCCATTTGGGCCAATTCTGACCAAACGGGTGGAGCTACAACTTTCATATTATACATGGACATTAAGGTTATGGTGATTGAGTACATTTTGAAAGAAAAAGTTAAAAAGTTAGCCAGAATCTATAGAAATAAAGCTTTTAATATAAGATTTTTTGTTTTTGTACGATATTTTCGTGCCATTTGGGCCATTTCTGACCAAACGGGTGGGGCTTCAACGTTCATATTATACATGGACATTAAGGTTATGGTGATGTAGTACCTTTTGAAAGAAAAAGTTGAAAAAATTAGCCAGAATCCATAGAAATAAAGCTTTTAATGTAAGTTTTTTACGGTAAATAATACTAATTGACAAGAAACAAAAGAAACTTGACATCATTCACCTACAATGCGTAGGCAGCAAAACAAAGCACTTGCAAAAGTAAAGATATCCCACGCAAACTAAAAACTTTAAAAAGCTCATCCATCAACGCGGCGGGACTTTAGCGTTTTCCTAGTATTATATTGTTTTGAATTAAGTTTCATTCCTTTGTGAGTAAATATTTGTTGCACTTTTTTATGTTGGCATTTTGGCGAAAACCAAGCTGACAGCTGACACTACACAGTGCTTCTTAGTTTTTCCTATTATTCTTACAGCTTTTTTTTCATGACAAAGATCCGATGAAAATTGTTTTTAGATGTATTACCCCACACTATTAATCCATAGCTCAAATGTTACTCAATCAGGGCATAGTATACTATCAATAGCAAATTCCTATCTGAATGTTTTCATTTTACGTAGTATACATATATAATATTAGAGTTTATTTAATTAATTAGAGCTACTTAATCAGAGTAGATGTCCCACGATAAGCAGTTGTCAATATAGAGTCCTCAGAACGAATAATAATTGGATGAGCGAAGCGAAGACTTCAATTTCACTGACCCCCCAAAAAATTTAGCTCGGGTGTGTTTTTTTTTTTTTTTTTTTTTTTTTTGTTTTTTTGTCTGTTTGTTAACTCTCTCCCAGGCAAACGGCATATCCGATCTTGATGAAAATTTGACAGTACCTTAGAAATCTCTGAACTTAGAGGTGTATTGTTTTTGGGTACAATCGAAGAAATATTTCTCATGAATATCGAACTTTTACGATTTTTTCCGATTTTTTGTGCGATATTTTCGTGCCATTTGGGCCAATTCTGACCAAACGGGTGGGGCTACAACGTTCATGTTATACATGGACATTGAGGTTATGATGATGTAGTACATTTGTAAAGAAAAAGTTGAAAAAGTTAGCCAGAATCTATAGAAAAAAAGCTTTTAATATAAGTTTTTTTGATTTTTTGTGCGATATTTTCGTGCCATTTGGTCCAATTCTGACCAAACGGGTGGGGCTACAACGTTCATATTATACATGGACATTAAGGTTATGGTGATGTATTACCTTTTAAAAGAAAAAGTTGAAAAAGTTAGCCAGAATTCATAGAAATAAAGCTTTTAATATAAGTTTTTTACGGTAAATAATAAAAATTGACAATAAACAATAGAAACTTGACAACAATCACTACAATGCGTAGGCAACAAAACAAAGCACTTGCAAAAGTAAAGATATCCCACGCAAACTAAAAACTTTAAAAAGCTCATCCATCAACGCGGCGGAACTTTAGCGTTTTCCTTCCATATTTTTCTAATTATCATTATCAGATTATTTAGTTTCACCCACTATGCTACTTCGTTAAAAGTAATAAAAACGATATTTTCTAATGTTGCAATATTTTCATGAGCAAGGGTTGGTGGTTGCATCATCTGTATTATAATAATAATAATTATTATTATTATTATTTTTACTATTATATTAACAATTGTTATTTATAACTAACAAAATATTTATTGTTTTGTTTCATAATGAGTAGTTGTAATGAAGGATGTTAGTCTATAGGCCCGAGAAATAAAATATATAATTAATTGTACAAAAAAACAGTTTGTGTAATTATTTTTAGAAAAAAAATCTGTTCGTCATGCTTTTAGTAGGGCCTAATGCATTTTTAAGAAAGTAACTTAAAAAGTAACTCAGTTACTTCTTGAAGTAACTGTAACTGTAACTCAATTACTTTGGAAATAAAGTAACTGTTACTGTAACTGAATTACTTTTACAAGCAAGTAACTGTAACTGAATTACTTTACAAAAGTAACTTTTACAACACTGGTAATGGTTAGTGACCACGAATCGCCTCCTAACATGGAACATAATATGCTTCAGAGTTTTCATTTCACTCGATATATCACGTCAATCGATATGTCGAGTTCTTACTGGCAGGTACCATTAAAAAAAGAATCTCGCAAGTTTACAGGTTTTATTTTTGATTCCAAGGTCTATCAGTACAAGGTATTATTTTTTGGTGATAAGACTGCTGTGGCTTCCTTCACCAGGTGTATGGATCGTGTTCTTGGGCCTGATTTGGCTAGTTTTACTCGTGTTTATATCGATGATTCCATTGTCACATCTAGTACTTTTGCGGAGCATATTGATCATGTATCGCGGGTGCTTCAACGTCTGTCTGATTTTGGTTTCACCATAAATCTTTCAAAGTGCAAATTTGCACGAGATGAAGTTCCTTTCCTGGGTCATCTACTTACCCCTGATGGCATCATGGTAGACGAGACAAAAATTACAGCTATACGAGATTTCCCAACTCCAAGGAATCAGAAACACTTGAAAGCTTTTCTCGGCATGTGTGGGTATGATCAACGATTCTGTCCTCATTACTCGGATTTAATTGGACCACTTTTGCCATTACTTAAAATGCGCATGTTATGGAAATGGTTGCCGATTCATCAAGAGGCGTTTGAAAAGACCAAGCAAGCGTTTCTTAAGCTCACAATGCTACATCACCCAGATCCTGTGAAACTTTTATTTGTACAAACAGACGCCTCGAGTTGTGGACTTGGCGCGGTCCTGTTTAAAAAAAGTGATGATGGCCAAACTCAAGTGGTGTCCTATGCAAGTCGGACACTGAAAGGTCCAAAAAGGTCTTATACAGCTACCGAACGAGAGGCTTTGGCTATCGTTTTTGCTTTGACAAAATGGCGTTTGTATTTGATTGGGGTTGTGTTCCACATTATCACTGATCATCTAGATTTTTGTGAACTATCACCAGCGCTGTATCGTCAGCGTACAAAAATGCAAAGCAATCCTTTACTTCCTTTAACATGTCATTTACATAAATGAGGTAAAGCAAAGGGCCCAGAATAGATCCCTGTGGAACTCCTGACGTGATTTCAACATTTTTGCTTAGAACATTATTGACTTTCACAGCCATGCATCTGTTTGAAAGATCATCTTGAAACCAGTCTAATGATGGCCCCGATACTCCCACTTTATCCAAAGCATGCAATAATCGTTTGTGCAACAACGTATCGGAAGCTTTACTGAAATCTATAAAAATTGTTAAAACATTAAGGTTGTTGTTTAACGCCCCCTTTACAATATCTGCGAAGTCGTCAAGTAGTTTCCCTATGCTTTTCCCTTTTTGGTACCCATATTGTTTTGTATCAATTATTTTAAAATCATTTAGGTATTTTATTAGCAAATCTTCCACGTACCGTTCCATTATTTTCTCTATTGGCGACAAAATAGAAATAGGCCTATAGTTGGAGAAATCTTTGTGATCACCATTTTTGTAAACAGGTCTAACAATCGAGCGCTTTAATGGGAGCGGGACACAACCCCACGAGAAGGACAGGTTCAAGAGATGAGCAATTACAGGGCGAATACTTCCAGCACATAATTGCAAGTCTTTCATTCGAATACCATCTGCACCGGGACTTTTTTTGCTATCAAACTCCTTTATTATCTTTTCCACGTCTCTTGAACTTGCTCTTTTCAAATAGAGAGATTGCATAGCTCGACCACTCCGTGAATCACATGTTTTTATAGAACAATCATGTTTAATACTACGTACACCCTCATTAAAAACATCGGCGAACTCATTTGCTATTTCATTCGAGGTATACTCAGTGCCCATATGTTTGGATATAACGTCATCTACAGAATTCTTGTTTTTCTTACCAATTACTATTTCCCTCCATACTTTCCTCATATTTTGTTTACAGTTATCAAATTTAGTTTTCAAGTAACTCAATTTTGCAGTATTTATTTTCTTATTTACTAAATTTCTCAGCCTCTTATATTCATCTTTATAAACATGATTTCCAATTGAATGCTTCCACTTTTTATAAATTTTATCCCTTTTCAACATATCATCCTTAATTTCCCTCGTAATCCAGGGTTTGTTATTTCTTTTCATGTTGTCATTGCACGTCACTGTTATTGTACTAGACTCATATAAGGTATTAAATTGCTGCACAATCTTTTCATACAATACATTTGGATCAGAGACGTGCAATAACTGCTCCCAATTTACATTAAGTATTTCCTCCCTTAACTTTTTTTCATTTATAACCTTTTTTTCACTGTCAACACGATCTGACTTCCCAATGTTTTTACTACCTGCCTCCACTTTACCGATTCCAAGCAATATTACGTAATGATCAGAGATTGTTGACTCACCAATTACAGATACTACGTCATCACACTTACTATTTACCCTAACGAAACCATGGTCTATACACGTTTTTGTAATTCGGTCAAGCCTGCAATCCACCCTAGTTTCATTATAAATACACCTCATCAAACCATGACTAGCCATTACATTCATATACATTTCTACTTGATTCGATGCATTATCAAATAAATTCAAATTTACATCCCCCAAAAACAGTATCTGCTCCTTATCGTCTACGCCACTAAACAATTGATCTATCTCCGCGATAAAACTCGAAACTCGATAATTTGGAGGCCTGTATACAGCCACCAGCCGTGTGACAGTCCCATCCAAAATAACATTTCCTGTTAGTAGTAGTAGTAGTAGTAGTAGTAGTAGTAGTAGTAGTAGTAGTAGTAGTAGTAGTAGTAGTAGTAGTAGTAGTAGTAGTAGTAGTAGTAGTAGTAGTAGTAGTAGTAGTAGTAGTAGTAGTAGTAGTAGTAGTAGTAGTAGTAGTAGTAGTAGTAGTAGTAGTAGTAGTAGTAATAGTAATAGTACTAGTTTTTTTTTTTTTTTTTTTAAGTAAACTTTACTGAACAATTTATTTACAGATACAATCGATTGTCCTGCGAAGCTGCAAAACAGCTTATCTGTAGGTTCAAATCTTTTATACATTTGTACATAGTAATACATTAAATCAATCCCTTGGTAGGTTCTAGTAGTAGTAGTAGTAGTAGTAGTAGTAGTAGTAGTAGTAGTAGTAGTAGTAGTAGTAGTAGTAGTAGTAGTAGTAGTAGTAGTAGTAGTAGTAGTAGTAGTAGTGTAGTAGTAGTGGTAGTAGTAGTAGTGAGTAGTAGTAGTAGTTTTTTTTTTTTTTTTTTTTTTTTATTGTTCTTTATTTGGAAAAAATACAAAATACAGCAATTTCAGACTCCGCAAAACTACTTACGTAGCTTGTCTGCAGAGTCTCTTTAACAACAAAACATATATAAACAATATCTCTGACTCTCATTTTGTCGTGATACAATAAATTCAGATAACAAAAAATGAAAAACATTCTAAAACTAAAGAGTAACACAATAGTATACAATATAAGAAACATTATACTACCATATAACCACCCCACCAAAGATTACATAACTTCAAAAACAAAAACAAAGACAAATCATAGACAATAATATTCATTCCCTTTTTATTATCCATTCTTTTATTTTCCTCTTCACCTCATTCATAGATTTTAATGATTTTAAATTGTCAGGTAAGGTATTTAAGAATTTAGGTACAATAATTTTTCTTTCCTGATCTCCATAAGTGTTGTATCTGGTTGCCGGTATTAAAAATCTATCTCTATTTCTTGTATCGTATGTATGTTGCGTCACAGCTAAGTAATCTTTGTCAAAATAGTTTATTCGTTAGTATCATATATTCATGTAGTTCATTTACAAACATTAAACCTACATCACCATTTATGTCATACTTGTGAGGATACATGATCTTAAAAATACGTTTCTGAATGTTAACAATATCTGCACAGTAGTAGTAGTAGTAGTAGTAGTAGTAGTAGTAGTAGTAGTAGTAGTAGTAGTAGTAGTATGTAGTAGTAGTAGTAGTAGTAGTAGTAGTAGTAGTAGTAGTAGTAGTATAGTAGTAGTAGTAGTAGTATGTAGTAGTAGTAGTAGTAGTAGAAGTAGTAGTAGTAGTAGTAGTAGTAGTAGTAGTAGTAGTAGTTAACTTCTTTAAACTGATTTTGAGCATACTTCAAGTCATTTTTTCACCAAGAAGGAATGCTCGTACCACCACCAAATTTGGCATGTGTTGTCAGGTACCTAAATCCCTCGATTTTGATTGTTTTCAAGTTCACATCACGTTCCATGACGGCTGGGTAGCACGTCGAAATCACCCCAACTTTGCTTCCTGTATAAGGTGCCCGAGTGTCTAGCGCGCCACGGCTTGGCTGCGGCGTCCTAACGGGCACCTAGATACTATAACATCTTACAGTAGGCCTTATCCCCCACAAATACGAAAATTCGTAAAAAAACAAAAAAACGTCAGCCAAGCTCTCCTTCAAATGTCTTCGACTGTGAATGCTGTGAGATATAGAAGTTTAGCCAAGCTTTTCATTCTTTCTCTCTAGTTTTGCATTGAAAAGAAGTAAGATCATTTCGCCTGTTGATGAGCGCTAAGCCAACCATTTTCGTCGTAAAAAAGTAAAAATTTTAAACTCAAAATTAAAAAAAAAATTCTTGGCCATTGAATTTGGTTCATTACGAGAACTCTAAAAAGTCATTGGCCAAGCAATTTTTTTTACTATTTTGAGTTTAAAATGTTTACTTTTTTAACACGAAAATGGTTGGATTGGCGCTCGTCAACAGGCGAAATGATCTTACTTCTTTTCAATGCGAAACTAAGGAGAAAGAATGAAAAGCTTGGCTCAACTTCTATATCTCACAGCATTCACGGTCGAACACTTTTGAATGAGAGCTTGGATGCTGTTTTTTTTAATTTTTTTTTTTACAAATTTTTGTATTTGGTGGGGATATTACATCTTTTTGCTGTTTGTTTTCTATCAAGGCGTGAATGATGGACTTTGAATATAAATTTGTCAAGTTGAGAGTTGTTTTTTTACTTTTTGGGCCCACGGTCCCCCCAAAATTGTCCCCTTTTGTTTTTGACGCTAGATATTTATAATGGTTAAGAGCATGTTTACTTTCAAGTTTGTACAAATTACAACGCCTGAGTAATCACGCGTTTTGATTTTGATTTTGATTTTCCCCAGTCCCTATTGCCCGGTTTTGGTTTTGAAAGCTAAAGTGATTGCGCATGAGGTACATCTAAGTGTGGTCTACTTTTCAAAGTTCCAAGATGTACAGTTTTCTCTTAGTCAGGTGGGTACAAGGAAACTAGTGCGAAAACGTGGCTATTTGTTTTACAAGCAAGCCGTTTTGCACACGTGTATTATTTGTAAATTAAAGCATTTTTTCCGCAGTTCATTGTTTGCTGGTGATGTGGGGGGCGTGTGGGGGGTAAATTCTAAAAGGGGGTATACATTTTTTTTAAATAAATTGGTAGTCTATTTTTACGGTTCGAATGTCATTTTCACATATTTTTGGGACGGCAAATCAAATTAAAAACATTTCAAATTCGTAAGTCCAACCATTTGGGTTCCATTTACGCCATATTGGAAATTGCCCCCAAATACAACGTTGATGCCCAAAGCCTGTAAATAAGGCATGCTTGGAATCAATCTCCTATACAAACTAATCTCAGAACCCTGCCATTTTAGTAATTGTGGGTACCGGTATAGGCACTAATTTGAGCCTTAGCACGTAAATATGGCATGCTTGGTATCAATTTCCACTAAATCGTACTCCCCGAACACGCGAGTAACACAAACATTTTATTAAACAAACAAAACGCTCAGAATCCCGCCAGTTTGATCATTGTGGGTACCGGTAGGCACCAATTTGTGAGGTAAATAGACACATATGCATGTTTAATGTCATTTTCATGTATTTTTCGGTCAAGATTATAAATTTTGTGTTGAAAAATGTATATTAGGGAAGATAATCGTCCATTTTTTATAATTGAACAATATTGAGTGCTTATTTTGTTAAGTGTCAGCAATGTCATCAATATGAATATCGTACATTAAAAAAAGCCCATCCACTTAGCATCAGACGAGCTAAACGACGAACATCATGATCAGGTTATATCTTCTACAAATAACATATCGAAGGCTATTTGGCAGATTATCAATGCTCAAACTAAGGCACCTAGTCCCAAAATCAACTCACGATCAACATGAGCGGAATTCCAAACTATGACCCGAAAGTAATATCAAATCATCTCAACGAGTTCTTTATCTAGGCTGGTATATAAACAGCCGACCTCGGACCCAAATTACCTGGTGCCATCGAGGATAAACAGAAAATTAACTCAATTTTTCTCCATCCAACCACCCATCTTAAAGAAGCCGATATCATCAAATCAAATACTGAATAACAAACCTTCAGCAGGCCTAGACAGTGTTCCTGATCTCTCACACACTAGAATTTATCATAAGTGCCTCCTTTCGCACAGGGACCTTCCCCTCCAAACTCAAAAGTGGCCAAAGTTATACCCCTCTACAAGCAAACAACCGAGATCCTAACACTTATAGACCAATCTCCTTAACCTCCTTTTTCTCTTAAGTCTTCAAAAAAATCATTTACATCCGTCTGTCATCCTTCCTCTCTAAACAAAATATTCTCGCAAACAATCAACACGGTTTCCAGAAGGGCAAATCAACCGTAACTGCAATCTTCTCACTCCTATCTGCACTATACTTTGGCACTCGGATCATGTTGACCTGGCTATTGGAATATTCTACGACTTGAGTAAGGCGTTTGATTCAATTGATCATGTTATACTTCTCTCAAAACTGGAATCTCGAGGCACAAGAGGTATAGCCAATAGATAGATTGCATCATTCCTATATCAGACTGCAGGTCCGGGAACTTATCAATATCGACGAAAATGATACAATAATAGTAGTAATTTAGTAATTATTACTAAATTCCATTAACATCCCTTAAGCCCTGTCTGTGTAGTTGACTAAAAACTGTATTGTCAACTTCATCAGGAGATGCTATGGCTCTAAATGCATCTACTGTCTTCTCGTTTCTAAACACGTTCCTGCATCCTGGCTGTGCGTTTTCCCTTCGAAGCAAAAACGACACTGTGTCACTGCCTATAAACATGTGAAAGCCACTAAGGGCGTCTTATTTAGCTGTGCAATGGTATGCACAGCTATGTGGTGACGATGAGGGTCGCAGCCAAACATTATCCATAGTTCGCTTTAGCCTTATGACTCCAAGGTGTGGAAGAAGGAGACCGAGAACACAACACCATCTGTGTCAGAGTTCTAGATCAACACTGACTTAGACCCGTAAGGTGTAACACCATATCTTTGACGTGTAGTAACATGCGACCATCACATTCCTCCATATGGCCACACGAAACCCTCAAGTTTAGAAGGACACCCAGTGGTTGTTAAAATCACGGCGTCCAGGTTAGTAACTATTTGCAAGCCACCTTCTTTATTCGACATAAAACTTGCAAGCGAGGCCTTATTCCTGGCGTTTCTTAAGTAATCGGCTTATCATCTTTGGGCACTTATCCTGTAAAACAAACAGCAACATTTACTTTGGCAAATAAAAACTTTGATCTCCGGAGCTTAGCCCGGCTGAAGTGACTGCCCGGAAGCGTCGATATGGATAATTTTTGGATTGATACACGAACTTCCTGATTCTAAACTTAAAATAATAACAACATCATATAGACCCATTTTACATGTTCGGGAGGTCCTGACGATGAACGCCTTGTCCTCGTGAGTTACGAATCGCATTCTTGACACTGTTTGGAGGTTAAATGTCCCAAGTTATGTCAAGCCGCCTTGCTCCAAGATTCTCAACTGTTTGTAGAAGATACGAGCTCAGTTGATGACTGGCATGGTCAATGAATGTATACATACCAGCACGTGGCTTTTGATAATGGACCAGTGCTGACTCATAAAAACCATTCCGCATGTAGGTCTGGCTGAAAAAGCTTATTTGGAGTGAATTTTTTCAAGTATATTAACTAAATGGGATTTCCCACCAACACGCATTTCATCATTGAGACAAATAGAAGGGCAAAGCTCATTTTCATATTCAAAGAACGTCTATTTGAATATCACAGGACAGAACAATAATAAAAAGTCTTGTGCTCAATTGTAGTGGCCCCCGCAACAATTTAATTTTTTTGCCTTGGATTGGGTTCTTTTTAGACACAACATATTGGTCTGCCATCTTTAAATAGGGTCGAAAAAGTATTTTTACTCCTCCTGCCTTCTCGTTGACAAGGTCCTTGAACATAACTTTGCCCTTTTCCTCAGCGCCGGCGACGCTTTCGTCCACCACGACTTGTCGCTACTAGTTTGATAAGTTACATGCACTTGTGCAGAGATAGATTATCACATTGCAAGAAACTGTCCTTTTAATGCAGCGCATTTTTCCATTAACGAATTATGGAAGCTTGAATATTATTCGTCTTCGTGGTGTGTGTCACCATAACTGACTGTGCCATTGTCAGTCTCACCTTCAAAATCAGAGAGCAGCCTGATCTCTTTAGGGACACCTATTGTCCAGCGTCGAAGAGCTGCAGGATTTAGAGTGTGAGTCCAATAGCATCACTTTTTGCTTTTACTTCGGTGTTGTTTTGTTCGTGAGTTTGATGAGACCCTGTAAGATTGTGAGACGCGTCGGTGCTGTTGCCGGAAAACGATTTATGATGCACACTTCATTGCAAGAATTGCAAAGATTATGATTGCAGCAATAAGAGTTACCCGCGTCCAAATTTGATTATTGACTGGAGAGAAGTGAAACACATTTTCATACTCACTCACAATACCTTTTTCATTTTCAGCTCGAGGCATAATGGTTTTGGTATCACCGAGGAGGAGTATGTATTGTTTTATTTAAGTAAAGATCTCTTTTAATCGGATACAGAATATTGAACAGTATTTTCAATTACTAATAATTATTATACTCCAGCAGTAGACACACAAACTTACATGACGAGATACAAGACACTTGCAATGATGATTAGAATTGAACATATGATAATTTAATGAATATACTAGCAACGAGTGTTAGTAACTAGCAAATGGTGATTGAGTGTAAAATGTCTGTCTATGTTGTTCACATATTAGAGACACTTCACAAAATAGGCACACAATATTGACAAATTATAGAAAATGGACGATGATCATACCTCGTATACGTTATTCAACACAAAAACCATAATCCTTGACCGGAAAATACACGAAAATGACGCCAAACATGCATATGTGTTAATTCACCTCACAAATTGGTGCCTACCGGTACCCACAATTACCAAAATGGAGGGGTTCTGAGAGATCAGTTTATTCTATCACAATTTTAGTGTTACCTGCGTGTTCGAGGAGTACGATTTAGCTGGAAATTGATACCAAGCATGCCATATTTACATGCTTTGGGTATCAACGTTTTAGTTGGGGGCAATTTCCAATATGGCGCCAATGGAACCCAAATGATTGGCCCTTACGATTTTGAAATGATTTTCATTCGATTTGCCGTCCCAAAAATATGTGAAAATGACATTGGAACCGTAAAAATAGACCACCTATTTATTTCAAAAAAATGTTACACTCCCTTTTTGAATTTAGCCCCCACACGCCCCCCACATCACCTGCAAACAATGAACTGCGGAAAAAAAGCTTTGATATACTAATTAAACACGTGTGCAAAACGGCTTGCTTGTATCACAAATAGCCACGTTTTTACTCCTACCCACCGGACTATCTGTAAAGCGTCTTATTCGAGTTTGATAATTTTGCTTTCCATATTCAAAAGTTATTAAGAATGAGAGATTTTGAAGTGTATTCCACGTTTGAAACTTCTCAGTTATAGCGTTTTCTTTGAATGATTAATATTGTTAAGTTCAGAGTTGTTTTTTTACATTTTTAGGCCCACGGTCTCCCCAAATTTAGTCCCTTGTGTTTTAAACGCTAGATATTTATAATTTATTTAATTTATTTATTTATTTATTATTTATTTAACGTATATCCTATTCAGTTATAAAAACTGATTTACAAAGGAGGACAACTAAATAAATCTAATTTCATAGATGCAGAAACAACAATAAACTACATTTAAGAAAATATTTGAAATAGTAGCATTACAACAACAATGCATTGAAAACAACAATTTTAGTAACAAATAAAAATGATATTAAATGCATTTAATGAATGAATGAAGTATAAAAAAGGGTGGAGAATGAAAAGGAAAGAAAAGAAAAGAAAAAAAGAAAAAGATAGAAAGAAAGAAAGAAAAAAAACATTAAAAAGAAAAAAAAAGTTGTTAATGGTTAAGAGCATGTTTAATTTCAAGTTTGTACAAATTACCGCGCCTCAGTAATTACGTGTTTTGATTATCATTCAAATTTTTATTTTCCCCGGTCCCTGTTACCCGATTTTGGTTTTGAAAGCAAAAGGCACGGCGTCTGAGGTACATCTAAGTGTAGTTTAAGTTTCAAAGTTCTAAGATTGACCGTTTTCTCTTTAGGGCTCGATTCCGGCTAAACCGATACTCCAATTGCGATGAAATTTTATGGAAGCCTTCGAAATCTCTAAACTTAGAACTGCCACGTTTTTTTAGCGCAATCGGAAAATTATTTCTCATGAAAATCGCAATTTTACGATTTTTTCGTTTTTATTTTTTTTAATTTTATTAATTGTTTGTTGACAGTTGACTTTTTTGGGGGCCCACTTTGGGGGCGTCTGACGGGTCAACGGCCCATCGCAGCCCGTCTGACGAGTGATATTCTTTTTTGTGCTAACGTCTTCTATAAATTTTCTTATGTTTCAACCATGTTTACCTTATAGGGGCAGATTTGACCCTTTTTGGGGCCCTTTTTGGGGGCGTCTGACGGGTAAACGCCCCCACGTTGACTTGTAAGACGGGCATTTTTGAAAATGACTTGAATTTCCGCTTCTATTCCAATGGTCAAAACATAATATGTACCTTATGAGGTAATAGAAACTGTCACTGGCTTTTGGTCTATTACCAGCAGATCATCATCTCACCAACCTGATCCTGAACAACGAACACATCAAGTTGCTACATGCTGGACCACAACTGCTGATCTCTTCAATTCTCCAAAGATTTTGGATCCCATCGTTCAAAAGACTGGTGAGAACGATGATTAATCGGTGCACCAGGTGCTTCCAACTTAAAGCACAAGCTTCTTAGCAGTTAATGGGTGAACTACCAGCACGGAGAATCCAACCCACTCGACCGTTTCGCAATGTTGGTGTTGATTATGCTGGACCTGTCACCTTAAAATTTGGAACACCTCGCAGCAAGACAACAACAAAGGGATATATAGCCGTGTTTATATATCTAGCGACCAAGGCTGTTCACTTGGAAGTTGTTACAAACCTAACAACAGATGCGTTCATAGCGGCTTTAAGGCGATTCATTGCTCGCAGATGCAAACCCTCTCGAATACAATCTGTTAACGGAACCAATTTCCAAGGTGCTGCCCACCAACTTCATGGATTACACCAACTACTTCACGAAGAAAACCATAATCGTCAGGCGCAAGACATCCTCTCACAAGACAATTTGTAATTGGGTTTTTATTCCGCCCCATGCACCGCACTTCGGTGGCCTATGGGAGGCATCAGTCAAATCCATGAAATATCATTTAAAAAGGGTTATAGTAGACAAGGTCATGACTTTCCAAGAGATTGCTACCTTGCTCACTCAGGTCGAGGCTTGTATGAACTCCCGTCCACTTTGTAGTGTTTGTGTGTTCATTCAGTCAACCAAAACTTGTATTCTTTGGCCATTCTTCTTTGGCTCAGCTGCAGGTGTTACAGCAGATCCAGCAAAAGTTGAAGCATTCATAGCAATGGGACCACCCAAGAATCCGACCGAGGTTCGTAGTCTATTAGGAATGGTCCAATATTGTGGGAAATTCATTCCTAATCTGGCGACCACCACTCGACCCCTACGAGAACTCACCTTCAAAGACGCCGAGTGGAACTGGAGCGAGCGCCATCAAGCTGCTCTTGACAAACTGAAAACTCAATTGTTGCAACAAACAACACTCGCATACTACGACACGTCGCGAGACACACACGATGCCAGTCCAATCGGTATAGCTGCCATCCTGACACAGATAGACGCCAATGGATCAGAAGAAACAATCGCATTTGCAAGCAGATCTCTCACCGACACAGAGATACAGCCAGATCGAACGAGAGGCTTTTTCAGATGTATTTGGAATGGAACATTTCCACTTATACCTTTACGGAACACAATTCACCGTCCACACTGATCACAAGATACTTGTCCACATCATGGGAAACCCTGCCACTTCACCATCTGCTCGAATAGAACGATTGTGCCTCAGATTAACTCCGTACCACTTCAAGATTGTTCACAAGAAGGGCATTGACAATCCATCCGACTACATGTCAAGACATCCACTGGAAACTACAAAATCGGAGTATAGAACACGGAAGGTCACTGAAGAATACGTACAATTTATCGCAAACTACGCGACTCCGAAAGCTATGATCCTCCAAGAAATCGAAGTTGCAACTGGAAATGACCCGCTTCTGACAGAACTACAAGAAGCGCTTGTATCCTCAAACCCAGAGAGAGCTGCAAACACCCCAACACTCAGACCATTCAAACACATCATCCATGAAATCACGGTCGTAAAAGGAACCTCGAATAACATTCTCCTGAGAGGAACGAAGATCATCATCCCCAAAGCACTGCAAGATAGAGTCGTGGAACTAGCCCACCGCGGACACCTGGGGATCGTCAAGACAAAGCAACTTCTTCGGGAGAAAATTTGGTTCCCGAACATCGAGAAAACTGTGGAGACAGCCATCCAACACTGTCATTCCTGTCTCACGACAACAAAAATCAAATCTCGAGATCCAATCTAACCTACCCCCCTACCGCAAGGTCCATGGCAAAACCTCGCAATGGATTTTGACGGCCCATATCCCAATGGCAAGTACATAATGATTATCAATGATGAATACTCTCGTTTTCCAATTGCCCGTATCATCCCATCGTTAATGTCTGAAACCGTAATTCCTTACCTAAGAAATATATTTTCATCCTTTGGCATCCCAAACCAAGTAAAATCCGACAATGGCCCGACATTCAATGGCCAAGACTTTGCTAGCTTCGCCAATGAACTGAACTTTAACCACCACAAAGTCACCCCTCTGTGGCCCGAAGCAAATGGTCTGGTGGAACGAGGAGTTCAAAACATCCGGAAGGCCATTCTTACTGCAAACTTGGAAGGGAAAGACATGAGGACAGAGCTTGATGCTTTCCTCATGAACTACAGAGCAACACCACACTCAACGACCGGAACATCACCCTACGAAGCTCTGTTTGGAAGAAAAATGAAGACAAAGCTATCCTACACATCTCAGACTCAAAAGAAAATAATATGGACAACAAAATACGGCTAACTGACACTCTCATGAAACAAAAAAGGAAAATCTACACTGACAAGAAACGACATGCGAAAGACCACAACTTCAAGATCGGAGACACCGTCCTAGTACGTCAACCTAAGGTGTACAAACTCACACCCACATTCAACCCAATACCATTCAAAATACTCAAATCCATGGCACAAAAATCCATGCAACACAAGGGCAACATGTGATAGTACGGAATGCATCCCACTTCAAACTCTACACTGCAAATTACCAGACAAATGAAAATGACTCCGATTCAGAAGAAGATTGGGAAGCCCCGGAAGCTCTTGACCCTGTTGAAGATCACCGCGAGCAAGATCCCCAGCCAGACATTGCACAAGAAAACCCTCAGCCCCAACCAGGACCAGCTGGCCCTCCAGAAGTTGGGCCACAATGTCAGCCGGCGGAACCCGCCCCGCGCTACCCACAGCGACATAGACAACGCCCTGCCAGACTTAACGATTTTGTCATGTAATTAATACAATCTCTATAACTTATCTCAGTGTCTAGTTCAATCTATTGACATTCTTGATTATTCGATTAGCGTAGGATAGGCCTATGCTGCCTTTATACAAACATTTATTTAAAGTTATCTGTTTGACATACTTCATCAAACTCTTATTAGCATATATTGCATGTAAAGTGATTCCATTAATTACTGTTTATACCTTACCTTCAAAATTAAGGTTGGGAGAAATGTTTTGTCTTACTATGTTCAAATAGAGTGCCTAATGCACGCCTTGTAAACTTGACGCGTTGACGGAAGTAGAACATACAGGCGGCAGTGGACTGAACATCTGGGAATGGAAGGTAAATAAAGAAACTACTATAATGTGTACAGTTTACCGGTACTAATTGTTGTGTTTGTAGGTGAGTATTGGGTGAGAATTACTTGATATTCTTTAGATTAGGATTGTACTTTTACACAATGGGTACGTTCCGAATGATGCTAACTTGCAGCCTTGGGCGTGCCCAAAGCATTCCGTAAACACCGCCGCCATCTCAACGCCCGTAATGCCCAATGTTAAACCTCGGGCATCTTGGGCATGTCTGGGTGTTGTGGGCGCGTGGGAGCATCATTCGGAACGTACCCTATGTTGACTTTATTGATTTATCTATTGTACACACTGCTATCTAAACTCACTGCCTGAACCCTTTCCGGTTCATCTGGCTGGCGGTTGCTTCATGAATGTTTGTGGCGCCGACTTATGAATATTAAAGACACTACAATCCTCCCTTCCTTAATGGTCAAGAGGCTAAAAGATACGAATGTTCATAATTATAAATGTTTAGAAAATAAGAAAATAACACTTTAAAGTTTGTAGTATCTTCGAGCTGGACCATCTGCATCTGCCCGAGCTTGAGGCACTCCTTGAATTGGGTAGTTCAGCACTGGAGGAGGCGGTTCGTCATCGACCCTGGGATCTTGCTCATCAGTCGGCGAACTTTCATCAGCAGAATCGTCGGCAAGGTCTTCTCCACCGGGGTTGTTATGTGTGGATGGTATTTTTTTGAACAGTGATGCATTACGCGTGATGGTACGTTGTCCACACTTGGCAGTTATTTTTGTTCCTTCTACTTTGATGACGGTGAGAGGTTGTGGGTTGTATGGGGTTGTTAGTTTATTGACTTTCGGTTGGACAACTAGCACTGTATCTCCGAGTTGTATGTCATGAGACTTGACGTGTCGAGATGCGTCCGCATGTTCTTTCCCCTTTGCCTTTCTTTCACTATCTGTTTGGCGGAGTTTTGGGTGTTCCGGTAAGGCTTGGCCATCATGGATGTGAGGGATGGAAGTGCGAATTTTGCGGCCATACAGGGCTTCAAATGGTGATACACCTGTAGTGGAGTGTGGCGTTGCTCTGTAATTGAGCAGAAATGAGTCTATTTCAGTAGATACATCTCGATGTTCTAAATGAGCTGCCATTATAGTTTTTTTTAGATTTTGTACTCCACGTTCTGCCATGCCATTGTCTTCTGGCCAGATTGGCGTGACATGGTGGTGGATGAAACTTAGTTCTTTGGCAAAGTTTACAAATTCATGACTATTGAAAGGGGCTCCATTGTCACTCTTCAGCTGTAAAGGTAAACCAAAGGTGGTAAAGATTGTACGCAATTCCTTTGTTACCGTGTGACAATTGAGAGATGGAATAATTTTTACAATTGGGAAACGTGAGTATTCATCGATTAGTATCAACACATACTTCCCGTCGGGGTAAGGACCGGCGAAATCTATTACTAGATGTTCCCAGGCGTTGTTTGGAAGAGGTGTTGGACATATCGGGTCTCTGGTTGAGGATTTGGAAATGGCTTGACAGGAGTTACATGACTTAATGGTGTGTTCAACCATTGTGTCGATTCTTGGAAAACCATACCTTTTGTCGTATGAGCTGTTTTGTCTTCACTATGCCCAATGTCCACGGTGAGCCAAGTCAATGACCCGTTGGCGTAGTGATCTCGGAACAATGAGGAGGCTTCCACGCAGCAATGCCCCATCCACTTCAGTTATCTCGTTCAGGATGCTGCGGTAGGGTCTCATGTTTTCCGAGGAGCGAATCTTCTCTTGTGGATTCTGTGAGCAAAGACAAGAGAGTAGTAACTGAAGTTCCTCGACTGTTTTTGTCGCACTTTGAATTTCTTGAAGTGACATGGCTTTTGGAACTGCATGGTGAGAGAGAAATTGCACATACTCATTGGGAGTTTTGGAGGTGCGGAAGTGTGACTGGTTCATTTGAACGGGATGTCTGGACATATAGTCAGACGGGTTGGTTGATCCTTTCGTATGGAATGCTGTGAATGAGTATGGGAATAGGCGTAAACAGAGACGTTCGAGACGGGCAGAGGTGGAGGAACGAGGATTGTTTAAGATGTGGACTAAAGGCTTATGGTCAGTATGGTGGGAGAATGTTGAGCCATACAGGTAGAGATGGAAGTGTTCTATTCCCCATACAGCTGCGACTAGTTCTCGTTCGACCTGGCTATACCGTTCTTCTACCGGCGTCAAGGCTCTGCTAGCGAAGGCTACGATTTCTTGTTTTCGTTGGATGATTGTTTGTGACAGAATGGCACCAGACCTTCGGACCTGCGCCACAGTCAGATGGATTTCTTTGTTGATGTTGAAGTAAGCAAGAGTTGAAGTTTTGTTATGAGTGCTTTTAGTGTGTCAAATACCTCTGATGTTAGATGTCCAGACCATGGTACATCGGCTCGGTTAGTTCCTGAGAGGGGCTGTTAGATCTGCGAGATTTGGCAGAATTTTGCACAGAATTGTACCATGCCTAAGAAGCTTCTGACTTCGGTGACCGACGCTGGAGGGCTAGCTTTCAACCACTGCTTTAATTTTTCAGGATCGATTTCCACTCCGGCCGCTGGGAAATTTTATAACCAAAGAAGATTAGTTCGGATTTGTTGAAGGAGCATTTCTTGGGATTGACTGTAAGATTGGAATTTTGAAGTCTCTGAAGAGTGGCGTGAAGAGCACGATCATGCTCCTCTTCGTCTTGCCGTAGACTAGTAGGTCGTCGCGATATTTTGGTCGCCCGGAATTCCATTCAAGACTTGTCGTACGGTGTTTGAAAGGTTTCCGCAGCCGAATTGATTCAAAATTTAATCGGTTTGGGATCTCTTGAGCCCGAAACGTGTGTGGAAAAATGTTGTTCTGATTCGCCGATTCCTCGTCTAGTTCGAGTTGATGGTATCCATCGTTTAGGTCTATTTTGCTGAACACGGTTGTGCCATTGAGTGTAGTGATGATGTCGTCGATGGTGGGCGTAACATGGCATTCCCGGTTAATGGCGACATTCGCTTGGCGCATATCAACGCAGAGTCGAATTACGGTTGGATCGTGAAGCTTTGGAACTGGAACTATTGGTGACACCCATGGTGTTGCACCTGTTCGATTATGTCCAATTGCTCTAGGCGATTAACTTCAGCTTCCACTGCTTTTTGGATGTGAAACGGTATTCTTCTGTGACGCTGCGCTACCGGTGGTACAGATGGATCAATGTGTAAGTGTACCTGATGATTTTTAGTTTTCCTACTCCAGTGAATAAAGCAGGATACTGCGATTTGTATGCTTGCAAAGATTGTCAATATCTGGAGCTGTGGTTAGATTGGCGGTAATTTGAATCAGGCCTAGTTGCGATGCCGATTCGTAGCTTAAAAGCGAGTCTGCTGTCCCTTCGATTACGTATATTGTGGCATGTGTCGAGACGGCATCTTTGATAAAGGATGCTTCAAAACAGCCTACGATTGGTAGCGATTTTTTTGCACCGTAAGAGTAAATGTTTGTGCGAGTTTGACTGAGTTTGTGATCAATGGCCGATTTTTTTAGCGTTTCTGAACTTATGATGTTGACTGAGGCACCGGTATCCAGAGTGTATGGCAGACTTGTCCCATTAACCATAACGACTACTTTAGGCGTGTTTGGGTTGCCAGATAAAGAATTAACCGAGACTGTAAAGATTTCCCCATCTGAGGTACCGGTAGAACCTGGTCCTCCGGGTTGGCTTGTAAGTAACTGGTTTGTTTGGACAGTATGGCCATTTGATCGATTGTGTGTGCCCGTGGATGAGTGACACACACGTTTGCAAAGTGGCCTGTCTTGCCACAAGACTTGCACGATTTGCCAGGCGCTGGGCATTTAAGTCTACCACCAGCGAGGGGCCACGACCAGCCACAGAAATAACACAGGTCTGACTGTGCTTCGTGCCAGTTGCTTTGACCAGTAGGCCTAGCTTGCTTTGAGCCTGATGCCCTAGGCAAATGTGACCCACTTGGGCTTGGCTGTTGAGAGCCTAGGCCTAGGCCTGTTTGCTTTAGGCCTATTAGATTGGGTTTAGATTGAGTGAATTTGGATTACGGGGAAAGTATGATGTATTGTTTCCTCGGAATGCTGGGCTTACTTCCTTCCATTTGCCATGGTTGTAAGTCCGTCGCCTGATACCCTTTTGGCTGTTTCAATAGTGTGTCTAAGAGTAGGAGATTCTCTAAGAGCAAACTTTCGCAGTCGCTTGTCGGGGTGTGACAAATTTTTTTGTGACTTGATTCTTTGTTTGAATCGGAGAAATCACAGTTCTTTGATAGTTGCAAGAGTCGCTCATAGTAGGCCTCAAGTTTCAGAGGGTCCTTGTACAACTTGGGGGAATGTGAAGATCTCGAAATCTGTGTTCACACTGCCTTTAAAGTGAACTTGTGAGTGCTCACTGACCGAAGCATAGGTTTCCTCCTGTGGTTTTTTTAGGAAGCGAAAAGGGAAATATCGTAACGCATCCTCGCCCATGAAGTGTAAAGGGCCATTCACAAACCAACTTTTGTAGCTAACTTAGCCTCTCTAACTTAAAGGTTTGTCTTTATGGAAAAACAACAGTCTGTTCATGACCAAACTTAGCCTTTTAAATTTCATTTATCAGCAACCGAATGTTTGCAAACTCCAAGGTTTACTTAGCAGCTAACTTAACATTAAGCTTTTAACCAATCAGAGAGAGACTCGAGCAGACAATTTCCCGGTCATATCCGATTGAAAACGTAAACAAACAGCAAAAATGGATCCCAAGGAACATCAACTATTGTTCGATGAAAAGCTATTGAACGAATTCATGAAAAGGCCACTGCTATATGTAAAATCTTCGTCTTTATACAAAGATAAGAATATAAAAGAAAAACATTTGGCTATCGATTGGGGCAGAATAAATGTCAACTGACCGTCAGTATTATAACGTTTATTGCGGTACTAGGCCTAGCCCCCAGCTAGGGCTAGGCCATGTTGAGGTTATGTAAGGCTTACTTCACGTTGTCTTAAATAAATACGTTTATTATTTTTACCATCAATTATTGTTTAATAAAACTGTACAGTCTATAGTCAATCAATTCTATAATGCTACCTAAGTAGAGCTAGGCTAGGCCTACTTACTGAATGCTGAATGTTATTGTATGTCAAGCATTGGCGCGATAAAAGTAAATACTGCAAATCTGTGTTGTGATTGGTTTAAAAACATCTATCATGCACAGCCACCTAAAGTTAGAGGCGACGGTATGGCTGTAAAGCACTCTGCCACGAGCAACATCTAGGAGGCAGTGGCTGTTAAGTTAGCGGCCTAAATATCTATCATGAACAGCAACCTAAAGTTAGAGGCTAAGTTAGCTGCTAAGTTAGAGGCCTAAGTTGGTTATGAATGAGCCTTTAGAGCATGTACTTCATTTGGTCATCGTTTGTGACCTTTGGTGCCTTTAAAAATATATCAAACCTTTTGAGCCATCGTTCCCAACGAGGTCCAACGTTTCCGATGTCTTCTTTAGCAGCAAAAGATGGAAAATGTCGATCCATGTTGATTTTGTAAAAACGTGGTCGGCCGAAAAGTGAGGTTATGTTGAATGCACCTCAGTTTTTCTGAATAAAAGAACACAGATTTTCTTGATTTACTGATTAAACCCGTGATCTGTCGTCCCCGTCGCCAGTGTTGTGTTTGTAGGTGAGTATTGGGTGAGGATGACTTGATATTCTTTAGATTAGGATTGTACTTTTACACAATGTTGACTTTAATGATTTATCTATTGTACACACTGCTATCTAAACTCACTGCCTGAACCCCTTCCGGTTAATTGTTACATTTGTCCTTATTTATAAATAACGTTCAAAATGCTAGTATGCATAGCTTGTGATGACTTATTTGAAAGGAATTTAAACACTGAACACGAATTTCATTCATAATTAAAAGTCAAAGTCACCGGGGTCAATCAGGGTCACGACCGTTGAAATGTATTTATTATTTTGTTGTCTAAATCACCATGAACAGACCACATAAAAGTGTTTATGTTGATACTTTTTAACTTAATCGTTATCATCACAAGCTATAGGCCTAGGTACTAGCATTTTGAAGGAATTTTCGATATAAAAATTTTGGACACCCCTGTTAAAAATAATACATTTTTTTAGATTTCAATAATTAAATTGAATTAATACTTAAACAAAATGTTTAAATACCACACTTTTACTTCTATTAGGCTCACCCCTAGTCTATTTGAAAATAATGTCTACCCCTAACTTTGCACCATGGTCACCCCTGAACGGGAACATATTTCGATGCGGACCCACCGGCAAATGATTCATTGCATTTTTCTGAGTCAATGATCCAAAATTAACGTTTTTATCACTTATCCCCGAAAGATGAGTCATCACAAGCTATAGGCCTACTTAGGTACTAGCATTTTGAACGAATTTTCGAAATAACAATTTTGGACACCCCTGTTAAAAATAATACATTTTTAGATTTCAATAATTAAATTGAATTAATACTTAAACAAAATGTTTAAATACCACACTTTCACTTCTATTAGGCTCACCCCTATAGTCTATTTGAAAATAATGTCTACCCCTAACTTTGCACCATGGTCACCCCTGAACGGAAATTTTTTTCGATGCGGACCCACCGGCAAATGATTCATTGCATTTTTCTGAGTAAATGATCCAAAATTCACGCTTCTATCACTTATCCCCGAAAGATGAGTCATCACAATCCATAGGCCTACTCAGGTACTAGCATTTTGAACGAATTTTCGAAATAACAATTTTGGACACCCCTGGTTATAATAATACATTTTTTAGATTTAAATAATTAAATTGAATTAATACTTAAACAAAATGTTTAAATACCACACTTTCACTTCTATTAGGCTCACCCCTATAGTCTATTTGAAAATAATGTCTACCCTTAACTTTGCACCATGGTCACCCCTGAACGGGGAAAAATCGATTGTGACCACCTGGCAATTTACTCAGCACGTTTTTCTGAGTAAATGATCCAAAATTCACGCCTCTATCAGTAAACCCCGAATGGTTTGTCTAAGCAACCAGGCTATTACAGATTTTGTCTATAAATGGATTGACAATCGGAATGGTGAGGTTGGACTTGGAGCTGACTTTGTTGATCTTAGGAAAGCATTTGATTCAGTACCTTTTTACCACTTTTAATACAACTAAAAGCCAGGATTAACATAAGTCCTTAATTGTTATCAATTTTAGCGGATTACTTTTTAAAAAGAAAAATGTTTATCAATCTTGCAAAATATAGTTCAAAAGTATTCAATCTTTTTTGTGGAGTACCTACCCCAAGGATCAATATTAGGACCCCATTTATTATTTCTCTACATAGATGATATATATCTACTATAAGGGCCGGAATCAATTATATTTTATATGCTGATGACCTATCCTATATTTTCCTGATCTTTTATTTAGAAGGTGTGGATGTCGAAGAGATCTTAAGACGTCTTCAAGAAGTTCTCAAGAGTATGGATGCTTGGTTTTGAACTCAGGAACTTGATATTAATAATAAGTAAAACAAATTTTATAATTTTTCATAATGCTAATGATGGATGCATGAATGATATTCATTTGGCGTTGAATTGTAATGGTCAGTTAATTTCTAGAGTGTATGAATTTAAATATCTTGGAGTTTTCTAAGATTGTAATTTAAATTTAAATTAAATATGTAAGTGATAAAGTATCATCAGCAATTGGAATTGTAAGTAGAAGAGAATGTTGAGGTTACTTGTAGATTCTTATATTTACTATGTTTTTGATTATTAGTGGTTTGGGCAGTAAGACCTTCTACCGAATATGTTTTGCTCCAGCAGAAGAGAATTGACCATCTGATTGATTCATTTTCTTTTGAGACAGGATTTTCAATCTGATTGATTCACGATTGAGGTAAGGATGAAGGGAGGATGAAGATGAACGCTAAAGTCGTTGTAGACGAGTGAGCGAGTCATGTGTTGAGTACCCTGGAACATTTGCATTTAAGTTTGATAAAAATTATAAAAGTATAATAAATAGGATTTTGAGCTTAGTTGGTAAAAGGGCACGTCAAATGTAGGGCCATAATGCGCTACTCTAGCCTATAATAGGCTAGAGAGGCCTTAGGTAGAGGGAAGAAAGGTAATGTTACCGCAAAATGGCTCACCTACTCGTCGTAATAAATAATTTGCGTGACCCACAATTTGCCTTCTTTAAGATGTGCACTTGAACATATTCACACACACACACAAACATCCTTTTAGAGATAGACGTGCACATTCATATATTGAATAAATTGTAGTCTACTTTATGTAGTTAATAATAATAGGTAGATGCCAACAGGCTAGGTATAATCAATGTGGATAGAGATAGAAGTCAACAGCTTACCTGAGATGTAGGGGTGGCTGCCATAGTAGAACACAGATAAAAATATACACAAACTAATCACTAAATAGTCACGAGACGATTCGGCCTTGCCTTCTTCGGTCGTTCTGGTCTACGAAGCTGTTGACCAGGAGAGGTAAGAATAGGGGGGGGGGGTAGAAGAAGAAGTGGGGGTGGAGGGTGGCTGGAGGGTCTCCAATACGTGCACATGAGTGTGTGCGTGAGTGTGAGTGTGTGTGTGTGTTTGTGAGTGAGTGAGTGAGTGAGTGAGTGAGTGAGTGAGTGAGTGAGTGAGTGAGTGAGTGAGTGAGTGAGTGAGTGAGTGAGTGAGTCAATGAGTGAGTCAGTGAGTCGGTGAGACAGTGAGTGACCGAGTGAGAGTGAGTGAGTGTGTGAGTGTATGTGAGTGTGTATGAATGTGTGATTGTGTGAGTTTAGCGTAAGTTTAAGTTAAGTTTGTTGCGAGATTTAGTTATCAATTGATGAGCGAGCTCCATGGACCTTAACTCTGTCGGTTGCGCCCGGGAGCGATCGAACTACTCGTGTAGTGTAGCAATCGTCGAACCGGAGGTCATGGGTTCCTGCGTGAGTGGGCACAGGTTTCGGCTTTTTGTGGGTGTCTGTGTCACACCTATGGCCAGCCATTCTATTGCTAAGAAGGTTACTCGTTAGGCAATGTATTCAGCTGGACACAGGTTACACTTGAGCTGGTAGATGACGTCAGTGGAGGCACATTTGTGATGGCCTCTAATGGGATAGGTCTTGTTTGTAGCTTTAGCTGTGAATGACATAGTGGCTAGGTGGATACACGGAAAGGACTCGTCAGGTTCCCTATCGTCGCCACTTGTGCCAATCATAGGGTCTCGTTGAACAAGAAGGTCCTTTAGATTGGGGGGGCGTCTGAAAGCTACACGGGGCACTGTTGGCATTAGATCCTGTGTCCTAGTTGAGCCAGACAAGATGTGGTGTCCACTCTTAAGGATGCCATTGAGAACGTGAAGTCCTGGGTGCCATTGCGTAACGAGGGGTAGAGTGTTGTCTGGCACCAGACTGCTTCCTTTCGACGTGGGGTTCTCAACTCGTCTTCTGACGTCTTTTTCAGGGTATCCTCTGTCGATGAAGGCCCGCGTTATCCGGTCGCAGTACTTAGTTCGATCCTCCTCGGTGCTGCATATGCGTTTTCCCCGCGTCGCGAGGGAGTTGGGTAAAGCGCGTTTGGTGTAGAGCGGGTGACAGCTCTCGTAGTGTAGGTACTGAAGGTGATTTGTGGGCTTAAAATGTACGTCCGTGCGGAATGAACCATTTTCTACGTACACGTCGACGTCGAGAAATGTCACATGATGGCGAGAGATTTGCCACGTGAACTTGACGGCATAGGTGTTGTTGAGGCCGTTTAGAAAAGTGTTAAAAGACTTCTCTCCATGGGTCCAAACTACGTAGATGTCATCGATGAACCTGAGCCAACAGATGGGTGTGTGTTCTTGAGTTGACAGATAGTCTTCCTCTAGTTTGCCCATGTACAGGTTGGCATAAGATGGTGCCATTCTTGTACCCATAGCTGTTCCTTTTACTTGAAGGTAGTGGCGGTCTTGGAAACGGAAGTTGTTGTTGATAAGTACCATTTCGGCCAAAGAGATGAGGAAGTCTGTCTCTGGTACGGAATCCGCGGGACGAGTGTTAAGAAAGTGCTCCATCGCAGCCAAGCTATGTTCTGTGGGGATATTTGTGTAGAGTGATGTTACATCTATAGTCGCAATAATAACGTCTTCGAATAGGGTGTTGTTAAACTCTTGAATACGCTCAAGAAAGTGGTTGGTGTCTTTGATATGAGATGGTAACTTCTTGACGTGATCTTGAAGGTGGAAGTCAACAAATGCTGATATTCGTTCTGTCGGAGAGTTGAAACTTGATACGATTGGTCGTCCGGGATTATTTGGTTTGTGAATTTTCGGTAAAGTGTAGAATACAGGTGTCCTGGACTCCTCGGGGGTGAGAAGTTTAATCGAGTTGTTACTCAAGTTTAGAGAGGGACCGTTCTTCTCCAAAAATTTTACAATCCGTTTCTTGTGACCCACTGTAGGATCTCTTGTCAAACGTTTGTAGGTGGTTTCGTCTGACAGTTGGCGGTTCGCCTCCTCAATGTATGCGTCTTTGTCCATTACTACAGTCGTGGAGCCTTTATCTGCTGGTACAATTACGATGTTATTATTATTTCGCAGACTAGAGATGGCTTTCCGTTCTTGAATAGATAGATTAGACGTTTTTAACAACTTCTCTGTGAAGTCTGGAGATGCTACTTGTGTCATTATGTGGTTTATGTAAATTTCTAATGGGTGGTCAGAGGGAAGAACGGGGTCCCAATCAGAAGCTGTCACCCGCTCTACACCAAACGCGCTTTACCCAACTCCCTCGCGACGCGGGGAAAACGCATATGCAGCACCGAGGAGGATCGAACCAAGTACTGTGACCGGATTACGCGGGCCTTCATCGACAGAGGATCCCCTGAAAAAGATGTCAGAAGACGAGTTGAGAACCCCACGTCGAAAGGAAGCAGTCTGGTGCCAGACAACACTCTACCCCTCGTTACGCAATGGCACCCAGGACTTCACGTTCTCAAAGGCATCCTTAAGAGTGGACACCACATCTTGTCTGGCTCAACTAGGACACAGGATCTAATGCCAACAGTGCCCAGTGTAGCTTTCAGACGCCCCCCCCAATCTAAAGGACCTTCTTGTTCAACGAGACCCTATGATTGGCACAAGTGGCGACGATAGGGAACCTGACGGGTCCTTTCCGTGTATCCACCCAGCCACTACGTCATTCACAGCTGGAGCCACAAACAAGACCTACCCCATTAGAGGCCATCACAACTGTGCCTCCACTGACGTCATCTACCAGCTCAAGTGTAACCTGTGTCCAGCTGAATACATTGGCCTAACGAGTAACCTTCTTAGCAATAGAATAGCTGGCCATAGGTGTGACACAGACACCCACAAAAAGCCGAAACCTGTGCCCACTCACGCAGGAACCCATGACCTCCGGTTCGACGATTGCTACACTACACGAGTAGTTCGATCGCTCCTGGGCGCAACCGACAGAGAGTTAAGGTCCATGGAGCTCGCTCATCAATGGATAACTAAATCTCGCGACAAACCTAACTTAAACTTACGCTAAACTCACACAATCACACATTCATACACACTCACATACACTCACACACTCACTCACTCGCTCATTCACTCACACAATCATTCACTCACTCATACTCACACACTCACTCACTCACTCATTCACTCACTCACTCACTCACTCACTCACTCACTCACTCACTCACTCACTCACTATCTCACTCACTGTCTCACTCACTCACTCGCTCACTCACAAACACACACAAACTCACACTCACGCACACACTCATGTGCACGTATTGGAGACCCTCTAGCCACCCTCCACCCCCACTTCTTCTTCTACCCCCCCCCCCGCCCTACTCTTACCTCTCCTGGTCAACAGCTTCGTAGACCAGAACGACCGAAGAAGGCAAGGCCGAAACGTCTCGTGACTATTAAGTGATAAGTTTGTGTATATTTTTATCTGTGTTCTACTATGGTAGCCACCTCTACATCTCACCTATCTCTATCCACATTGATTATGTAGTTAATAGTTATATTATCATCGGAAAATGCTCAAAACCTCTAGTATGCAGAACCCTCGTCTATCCCATTGTGTATCGTGGTCTTGATGAAGAATAACGAGATAAGTCACATGCCAGCACGTAGTACTTCGTTTCAAATAAACCGGGGGTTTGTGCGTGGCCACTTATCACCGAGACACTTTTCTATTTCATTTCATTTCCTCTATTAAAGTTGACAAATTGGTCCTTGTCACTAACCAGCGTGATCACGTCCTCCCCTCTACCCCGCCCCCTTCTCCTGCGTCAGCCGCGCAACGCACGTGACCAGGCGCCTCGGATGGGGGATTTTTCTGCAAACAATAAGACTGATGACCACGAGACAAAAATTGCGTTTCTTGTTGATGTTCTTTTCAATTAGTGTAACTGATAAAGGCTTTCGAAATACACTCTTTATGGTAATAATAGTCTTCAAGATTCTGAAGGTTGAAGGCGCATATTATACGTATTCAAGGTCCACTGGATTTCCGATACGCTTCGCTGCTGCGCACAGACTTCCGCTAGGAGTAGATGCGGTGGATCTTGATGACCTAAATAGCGTGCGCGGGAGAAATCCAGATCACACTCTCCGCAAGGCATAGGAATATAACCCGTCTTCGAACTTTGCACTACCATATCTCGAGATTGAGACCAAAATAAGGTATTTCAACCACACGACGAGAACACTTCATATTTTCGCTACGTTTTACACCTAATATATTTTCAATGACTTACCAAATTTAAATGAGAGTGAGTTTCAAAAGTATGTGTAATTGCGTTGTTGCCTCGCCGCTACTACAAAAATAGGAAAAGAAGCGCGTCTTGACTAATTATATTTAAATACTCAAAACACATCCCATTCTTGTTGCTGACCATCCATTTGATGGTCAGTAACACATTTTGAAGATATGGCATTACTTAGAGAATTTTCTGCTCTTTCTTGTGATTTTTTTTTGTAAAAACATAATTTTCTTTTGTTACTTTTAAAACTTTAAATACGCGTTTTCTTTAGTTGAGAACAAAGTTTTAAAAGTAACAAAACAAAGTTACGCGTTTAACACAAAAATATTTAGTTTGTGAGAAAGAGCAGAAAATTCTTTAAATTGATTTAATGACCGGAAACAAATAATATACACCGAGCGTACCAAATTAACCTATTCAAGATGGCGATAAGGCGATTCAATTTTTTATGCTTGACATTATGTTTAAAATGCGATTAAGTATATTTCTGGATTGTGTTGATATGGTTTTAGCTTGTGTAGCATGGGAATGCACAAACAGAAACAATAAGAAGTTATTGCATAAGGGAATTTATACATCATTTGGTGTTAATGGCTAGTATGCTCACCTGTCAACCTGACAGCCATCTTAAAAAAAATTGGGCTACAAATCGCTACAACCTACTTTTACATACAAACTGACCTATTCAAGATGGCTTCGGCGCGAGGATCGTCGAGCCACACGCCGTGGGACTGGGTCGGCTCACACACTACAGTATATGAGGTTGTATGAGGTTCCCTGTGGCGACTGCGATCAAACGTACATAGGCCAAACAGGTAGACGCATAGCAGTGAGGATAAATGAACACTCTAATGCTGTGAAAGCAGGTGACAAGAAATCAGCCCTGGCTCAACATGCTAAAGCTTACTCGCATGTGATAGATTTTGACAAAACAAAAACTATTTGCCTTGTACAACAGCTCAAGCCACGTATTATCCGTGAATCTGTGGAAATTGAGAAACGGCCGAATAACATGAACAAAAGAGATGATAGCCAGAGCCTTCCTCTTGCTTGGAAACCTGCACTCATGCCTCGAAATGTAGTCCGTAGACCTATTCTGCCAAATCCCTCAGAGGTGGTGCAAATTTCAGATTCCATAATTCTAAGCACGAATAACATTTCAAAAGACAACCAATCAGGCCCTATGGCAAGAAGCCGGACTAAAAAGGTTTCACTACAGTAAGCTGTGCTATTTTGTTTCTCAATTGCCACCATCCGTATATTTTTTCGATATGACATCGCCACCCCGCACCTATTTTCTATATAACCTCGCCGCCTCGCACCTTCAGCCGAGGCTATATAAGGCGGGCGCTGCGTGCTTGCCAACCACTGTGACTCCAACCTCCGTAGAGTCACAGTCAACCTTGAAAATGTCTGACGTAGTACAGACGAAACGTCGGTGGACGCCCAGGTTCTGCCCTGGTTCATCTTATTTTCGACGCGGTTTTACCCAAGATCCTTTGTTTTTATCATATATATATATATGTTTAATTTTAAGTTTTCGCGGGTATATGTTAAATAATTATTGTTGAATGGGGCTTTTTTTCCGCGAAGAATAACAAGGAGGTTCACACTTACCCCTCCCTGCCCGACGTTTCGGAGAAGTCACATTCTCCATCTTCAGGGGCGACGTGTCGACAGAGACTTGTTGCCTTTGGGCCTGTCCACTCGCAGACTGTCTGCGTAATGTTTTGCGAGGTCCGTAATTGAAGTGTTCGATTCTGACTGTATCTAATCATAATAATTAGTAACCTACTAGATCTATTCAAATGTAGGCATCTATACTTATATTACCACTGTGCAATAAACAATTCAAATATCAAATTTCAATAAACGATTAATAAAATGAACATCAAGCGTTATTTATTACGATGTATGTCAGAGTTTGGTCTGCATATTATCATGCATCGGTAAATTTCTTATGCTAGATTAACATTTCAATGGATGCAACATTAAATAAAATACGCAGGGAATAATTTAGAAAAGAAGCCTATTGGCTATATTACTTGCAAGAGAAGAGTTTACAGGAAAGAGAAGAAGATACAAACAGCCTGGGACCCAAGTTTTGAAATAGTTTTGAAATTGGCACTATGAATGCACATTTTCACTTACTGATTTTTTTTCTTTTCTTTCCCAATTCCCAACCTGTAAACTCTTCTCTTGCAAGTACACTTGGGAACATTGGCGCTCAGGGGAGGCCTAGGGACTCGGTGAAGATTAAAATTTATTTTGAAAAGTATAAGGGGTTGGCTATTTCATTAACGCAGTCTTTTGTCGACCCCGCGAAGCGCAACTTGACGCGCGGAGTTCAAAACTTCACTTGTACATCTTGGGTTACTATTTGCACTTTTTGTGACTAAGAGCTTTCCACTAGTCAAAAATTTAATAACCATCGAAATATATTACTTAGGTAGGCCTATGTTTATTATCTGTTGGGAAAAGAATTTATCTAGATAACAGATAACCAAACATATCATCAACATAAATATAATAGATAACCCTTTTTCATTTTATAAAGACAAAGATAATTGGATGAGCGAAGCGATGATTCCATTTCACTTCACTGGAGAAAAAAATCCGGAATGTTTTTTTTTCTTTCTTTTTTTTCTGTAGTTTTGTGTGTTTCCGATTCACGATTCCGGCTAAACCGATACTCCAATTGCGATGAAATTTTATGGAGGCCTTCGAAATCTCTAAACTTAGAACTGCCACGTTTGTGAGCACAATCGAAAAATTATTTCTCATTAAAATCGCAATTTTACTATTTTTTTCGATTTTTAAAAAAATTCTTCGACTTATAACACCTACATGCTTTATCCGATTGTGATGATTTTGTCATAGAACCTTTATTTTATGAATTGATACATTTGAGTGGAATATGAGCAGAATCAAAAAGTTATTTCTCATGGAAATCGCAATTTTTCAATGTTTTCGATTTTTAAAATATCTTCGACTTATAACACCGACATGCTTTATCCGATTGTAATGATTTTTCACAAAACCTTAATTTAGCGAGCGTAGCGAGCGTCTCCACTTGACTCTTATGGCTCGAATGTCTGATTTTTTTCCGTTTTTTTTTCTGGTACTGGCTTCGGTACAGGTCTCACCGTTTCTCTGATCAACCTGAAATTTTGCACACATGTACATACTCCCGACTAAGCGGGCTGCTGTATAGTTTTTGAACAAAATCCGTTCGTTGGTTATAAAAAAAAAAATGTTCCGATCGTTATGAAATTTTGCAGGGTCAATAAGTACAACATTCTCTCCTATTTTACAAATTTTCAGCTTTTTTAAATTTCTTCGACTAACACTTACATGCTTTATCCGATTATATTCGTGTGAAATTTAGGCGCAATCGCACTGTCCATACCACTGATTGCTATATTTCCTATTAAAAATATCGATCTTTGGTTGGTTATCGCTCACTCGTCGATTGCGTCGGGGCCTGCAGGGTTGGCTTGGTCGCTTTGATTTAAAGTCCCCCACTGAAAATCAGTTATATAACTGAGTGGGTAGACTCTAAATAAAATTTATATATTTATTTATTTTAAACATATTTTCTCATGAAAATCGCAATTTTACGATAAAAAAAACTTCGACTTATAACACCTACATGGTTTATTCGATTGTAATGTTTTTTTTCACAGAACCTTAATTTTATGATTTTATATGCTATATTCGTGTGAAATTTGAGCGCAATTGAAAAAATATGTCTTATAAAACTCGCAATTTTACGATTTAAAAAAAAAAAATTAAAACATTCTTCGACTTATAACACCTACATCATTTTTTTGATTGAAATTATTTTTTCACAGAACATTAATTTTATAAATTAATTAATATATTGGTGTGAAATTTGAGCGCGATCGAAAAATAATTTCTCATGAAAATCGCAATTTTACACTGTTTTTGTTTAAAAAAAAATCTTCGACTTATGACACCTACATGCTTTATCCGATTGTTATGATTTTTTCACAGAACCTAAACTTTATTAATTTATATATTCGTGTGAAATTTGAGCGCAATCGAAAAATTATTTCTTATAAAAATCGCTATTTTTTCGATTTTTAAAATTTCTTTGACTTATAACACCTACATGCTTTATCCGATTGTAATGATTTTTTCACAGAACCTTAAGAGGCTTGGGTGCGATTTAAATACCACTCCAATCGTGCCGTGTGCAGTGCTTTCGTACTTTTCAAACTACGGACAGGGTAATCATTACTATTTTCATCGTTTTTTTTTCCTCTGATAGATAACTAATTTCTTATTTCTCGTACATAGCCCTTTAGTTCATTTAAGTCATAACATTTCCCCCACGAGTCCTCAAAGTCCATAGAAAATGTTCATTTCCGGTCAAAGTTTACTGCTTTTGTGTGACCAAAGGGAAGTAAATTTGGGAAATCAGGCCATGTACGTAGAATAACAGTTCATTTCTGAGTAAAATAAAAAATCATATTTGAAATCGGACGAAAAATGTAGACGTAGTTTGAAAAGTACGAACGCCATTGCACTTTTGGTACACTTTTTTTGTACACTTTTGGCTCCATTTGGTGGCGCTCTCTAGTAAAATTGGATCGTGTCTGCTTCGAAGCAAGTAGGGGAGGTAAAGTGGGTGGGATCTGGACACCGGATGTGCTTGTCATCAGATAACATAAACACAATCTGATATTTTGAGGTTTTGCTTGCAGCTTTTTACATCGTTGTCGTAAGAATTCTATAATATTCGTTATCAGAAATTATTGACCATGATTATTGTTGTTCAACGTCACTATTAAATTGCCATTATGCTATCCGGGCTACGAGTGGTGATAGACGAGAGTGAAGAACGATTACAGATAACATATGCCTTGTGCGGGATTCGAATCCGCGTCCTCCTAGTGTAATTTTCCTAATTTGCCAGCGTCCCAATACTATTATGTGCGAGTGCGACCGCGGACGATTTCAGAATCTGAGACTGTCTAAAAATGTATATCGCGTTCTTCAATTAGTAGATTATAATTTTGATTCTCTGCAATGCCCGCGTTGTAAGAACTTTGCAAATATTGTTTTTTTTCGATTAGTATGTTATTATATTATAAAGTACCAAAATGAACATTTATTCTATTTTCTAGATATCGTGTAGCGTTCTTTCAACACGATAAAGAAAATAACATCGTTTGCTAAAGTACGGTAGTCGGGTCGGGCCTTTCGACCGGTCATATCCATAGGACAGAAATTACCCATCCACTATATACGTAATGGTTTAATTATTATTACAGAATATTTCATTTTCATTACTCTGGGGGCAAGCAAGTCTGCCAAGTAATGTTTGTGGCTTGTTGGTCCAAAGGATAGCGTCCCTGCTTCCATATCAGAAGGTCGCTGGTTCGATTCCCGACTTAAATCAACCCATAATCTATGTGTAGGGTATTGCATTGCATCCACTGAGAGTGTGGCTTTGAAACCGTCTTAGCATGAAGCACATGTTCTAAATGGTTGTTCCGAAGTAGTTATGTCTATGCTGACTCATCCGCGGAGGAATCATGGCCATCTGTGAACTACGATTTCAAATGTCCCGATTATTTCGCCAATCGATTGCATCGTCGGTTCGGATCGCTTTAATTGAAGTCCCTCACTGAAGTGAGATCTTTGACTGGGTGGGAAGACTCTCGTTGTTTGCAATTATGATTTTTATATTTTTTTATCCTACATTTTAACAATAGGGAATTTGCATAAGTTCCTGATATCGGTAAAAGTTGGTGCAAAGTAAGTAAAGATATCCCTATAAAAATGATATAAACGTGGATTGACACAAATTATTTCAATCGGAAGAAAAATACAGACGTAGTTTAAGTTTGAAAGGACAAGCACCTTGCAAAATACATTTTGACTCCATTTGGTGGCTTTTGGTGCGCGGGATCTAGATAATGGATGTGCTCGACATCAGATTACATAAAAACAATCTGCTATTTTGAGGTTTGCTTACCGGTACAGCTTTTCAAATCGTTGCCGAAATAATTCCATAATATTCGTAATCAGAAATTAATGATAGTGATCATTGTTGTTGTAAAACGTCCTTGCTATTCGAAACGATGAGTAAATGATAGATGAGTGTGAAAGACAATTACAATAAACAGTGCCTTGTGCATGATTCGAATCCGCGTCCTCCTATAGAGAAATTCGCCAGCGTCACAATAGGGAACCTAAGTGGGCGTTGTCCGGTTCTCTCCCGTCAGCGAGGTATAGGCGATTAACCCGTGCTAAATGTTTCGTAAGCGATAGCGCGAGAACCCGATCACGGACCGGAATTATATTCATACTGTAAGAAACTATAATCTTTCCTCTTTGCGTGGATATACATAACTCTGCTCTATCACAAATATTAATGACATTTGTTTTGAGTTGAAGTGAACTCTACATTTACACTGTTGCCAAACCTTCCAAACTGCTCATGAAAAAGCACGTAAAAACATTTTGTCCGTGGCATCAGCATAACATTTGGTATCCAACTTGCTTTGTGACTACTGTGAGGTCACTGAGTTGTACTATATTATACATAACTAATAAAATATCCTTCAATGTGCCAACAAAATCTTGAATGCGAAGTACATTTAGCAACCATGGACAGGCGCGTGGTATGCGAGGATGCCACAGCTGCACACAACGTGGCTGCGTCTCGCTTAGGTTGCCGCTTAGTCACAGTACATTTGCGACAGCGCGCAAACATGGGTCCATTTAACTCATAATAGTTTGAATTTAGGAAGCGTCATCGAGCAACGTAGAATGCCATCATCTTCTTCACAGAATTTATGCATCTTGTGACGTTATTGGTTTAGATTTCTTTTGCGCGAGTCAAAAGATACGGCGAGTTACATTTTCGTACCATGCTTATTCTTATGGGCGCTGAGACCAGAGAGAACCAATTTCCTTCCCGCCTTCAAAACTTAGGTTCCCTATAGTATAATATGTGCCACCGCGGACGGCATCAGAAATTTAAGGTTGCCTATACTTATTATGTATATCGAATTCTATTGATTTCTATGCTGATTGATGATGATGGCGATTTCTAAACTACTACTTACTATTTCTATTTTAAGATATAGTGAGAGCGATATTTCATCATGATATGTGCAAGAAAATTAAAATCGTTTGTTATAGGGCTCGGCTGTCAAAGTCATTAATTGGTCCTATCCATAGGACAGACATCTCGAGAATTGTTGCCATATAATTAGACCGTAGACGTAATGTACGAACTATACTATTAGGTCTACGATTTCTCGCTGGATGTAGGCCTAGATGAAAACATATTTTATTTTATGACACACATAATACATTTTAAGTTGATCCGATTTAATCTTGTTGATTCTGGCGTCTCCCTCGGGTGAATCGTGTCTAACTAGTTCGGACGCGTTTTCTTAATTTTTAATACCGATCTTTCGTTGGCGCATGAATTCACTCGTCGGTGCCCACTGAAAATCAGTTGTCCGTTGTTACTGATAAGGTAGACTGTCAACACGAATATAAATTAGTTTATGTATTTTCTGGCCTTAGGCCTATGAAAACAATGAATCACATCTTAGCAAAAGCATTGATGCCGTGGCAAATGGCAATCGCTCATTTGAATGCGGAGGTTATTGCGCCTGCAAAACCCATTGAAGTGGACAAGGTATACAACTCTTTGGAAACAGTGTTGTATGCAGCTCAATCCAGGTTTCTTGCCGCCGAAAAATAAAATCAAAGCCAGTCCATACCCGCAGCTTCGACTGGGACTGTGACGACGGTAGTCAAATTATCAATCACCTTGTCTACTATTGATCTCCCATGTTCTCAGGAGATATTTCTCGTTGGCCAGAATTCTGTTCATTTTTCAAATCTCTAATTGATGAAAATGAATCTTTCAACAATGTTCAGAAATTTAATCACTTGAAAACATCTCTGTCTGATACTGCTCTAGCTACAATATCAGGTTTTCAAATCTCCAACGAAGGCTATCTGCTCACTTTTCAAACTTTGGTTTCTCGATATTAGAACAGTCGTTTGTTAGCCAGTCTGTACGTTCAAAGCATCTTAGATTTCACACCTTTGAAATCCGCATCTCACGCAGGTTTGCAAAGTTTCCTTGCTGTACACCGGAATTCTGTTGATGCTTTGAAAGCCTTAGAATTACCCGACTTAGGTGACTTCTTGTAACTCCCTCTGACGTAGGCCAACCTTGACCCGTCAACTCGTAGAGTATTCGAGAATAAACAATCTTCGCACACGACACCGACGTACAGCTCCGTTATTGGCTTAATTGAAGAGCAGTCTCGTACTCTTGAGTTGTGCGCGGTAGGCAAGCTAGCGACTGGTGATGTCAAATCTTCTCCTATCAAAAGGATTAATTCACTTTTCGCGGCTCAAGAAACCGCTCCTCACTCTGCCTCATGGCGTGTGCGCTCAGACACCTCGCGGCCTAGTATTAAGCAACATTTTTGCCTCGTTTGCGAAGCACATCACACCCTCTATCTATGCGAGGCCTTTCGCAAACAATCTCTCGACGATAAGTACCGCACGTTGCGTCACCTGCAGCGATGTTTCAATTGCTTAGGCTCGCCCTTGAAAAATCAATGCATTTCGAAGAGTGTCTGTAATACATGTGGAAGCAATCGTCACCACTCCATGTTGCATTCGACAACACTTCTGTACCCCACGGCAACTCTCTTTTGTCATTGCTCCTCTCTCTCAGGACATCCAATCCTCATCTCTTAACGTCGGCTCTTCAGCTCAACTTTCCGGACCCTCAAACCGAGTTCTCTCGTGACACTATCGTGATACCCGAGCTAGTCAACCCATAGTGTTGCTGGGTACCGTGCGCGCGATGATTCGAGACGGTCTTGGTTACCTTCAACCCTTTCGCGCGGTGGTGGACTCCGGGTCTCAGGTCTCCACCATTTCTCAATCTTTGGTCAAGAAGTTAGGCCTGAAGGTACAACCTTGCGCTCCGGTCTGTCGGGCATAGGTCTCGCCGCCGCATCTGGCGCGACAAAGTGTGCTGCACCATCGCTTCCCACATCTTTCCCAACCGTACTCCCCCAGTCGAGGCTCTGGTTTTACCGTCCATCACCAGTCACCTCCCACTTCTCAAGTCGCACGCGAAATGTTCGAGCGCTTCCGTGGCATGCCTCTTGCTGATAATATCTTTCACATGCCGGATCAAGTAGACTTCCTACTTGGCGCCGACCTTTATCAAGAGATTCTGAATAGAGCAGGGGACCAGGTCTGTGGTCACAACCCTACGGCCATCAACACCATGTTCGGCTGGAACTCGCTCTTTAGAAATATCTTCCGACCCGCCCGTGTCTCTTTTCGCCTGCTCCTCGACCCTCGAGCGCAATTTGCGCCTCTTTCGGGAGTCGGAACAAGTTCTTCGCCCTTCGGAAGTAGATCCTGAGGATCCGTTATGTGAACGCCATTTTCTAGAATCTCACACCCGCGACTTTTGCGGGCGTTACTCTGTAGCTCTCCCGTTTAAACCGTCTCGTCCTTCTCTCGGTCGAAAACGTGAGGTCGCACTTTGATGCTACCTAAGTTTGGAGCGACGCCTGCAACGCAGGCTCAAACTCAATGACGCTCATCAAACGTTCATGTGTGTGTGTGTGTGTGTGTGTGTGTGTGTGTGTGTGTGTGTGTGTGTGTGTGTGTGTGTTCATGTAGTATGAGCAGTTGCAGCAGCGAACTATGTCATCCCGCATCATTGCGTTCATAAACTAAAACTCACTAGCCCCACCACCAAGTTGCGAGTTGTTTTCAACGCCTCTTCTCCGGACGAGAAGGGCGTATCTCTTAACCAGCTGCTCCTCAGCGGTCCGAAACTCCAACGTGACCTCCCAAGCGTTATCACCTCTTCCCGAACCCACAATTTGAACGCTCTTCCCGAGGACCATCTTGAGAATTCCCTTGTCTTCTCCAGTGAAGAAGAAGGCATCAAAATTCTGGGTCTGCTGTGGGACTCTTTCTCGGGCAACTTCTCTTTCCACACCCTGCCTTTCGAAGGGATCGTCACTAAGAGGACATCGTCATCATACATTGCACGCATTTTCGACCCTTTGGGTTTTCTCACCCACTTCGTCTGCTGGATGAAGATATTTCTTCAACAGCTATGGCTCTCTCAAGGGCAGTGGGATGATGCGCTTCCCGAGCAGCTTTCCGAATGCTGGCTCTCTGTTGTCGCTGAAGTTCATCAGCTCACCAACTTCCAAGTCCCGCGCGCCTTTCACCGTGCCTCTCACCCTCATTGCATCGTCGGCTTCTGTGACGCCTCGGAAAAGGCTTAGCTGCTGTTCTGTATTTGCACTCGCAGCCTAGTTCCTCTACCCGTCACACTAGTCTCATGCGCGCGAAGAGCAAAATTGCCCCCATCAAACCCTTGACCATTCCGATGCTGGTGGAGCTTTCAGCCGCTCTCCTTCTCTCTCGGTTGCTCCTCGCTACTTTGCCATTGCTTGCCTCTCTCGACATAACCTTAGTCCATCTCCTCACCGACTCGTAGATCGTTCTCGCGTGGTTTTCCACCCCACTTCATCGACTCAAGAATTTCGTTGCTACTCACGTCGTTGAAGTACTTGAGAACACGTCACCCACTGACTGGGCTCATGCGCGTTCTGAGGAAAATCCCGCAGACTGCGCCTCTTGAGGCTAATCCCCGGTTCAGCTTCTTGAACAAACCCTGTGGCCTTCCGGAGCTGGTGTCCTTTGCTCTGCACCTGAGCAATGGCCTCGACCTCGGCTTTCGTTGGCCTCCGATTCTGAGCTCCTCGATCTGAAGCCCGCGGTCATTCTCGTCGCTCACGTTGAAGAACCGGACCCTCTGTTGGAGATCTTCAAGAAGTTTTTCAGTCTTCTCAAGGCTCAACGTATGTTTACCTGGGTTTTCCGCTTTGCTCGACTCCTTCTTGCGAAGCATTCGAATGCTCCTCCCCCCCGTGGTACCTTGGTACCCCTAGAGCTGAAGGATGCTCTAGACCTTTTCTTACGATTCACCCAGCATCATTACTGCGCCTTGGAGTTTCGCCAGCTTGCTCGAGATCAACCACTGTCCTCCCGGTTCGCCTCTATCAAGCTATTTCTCGACCCTCCCGGATTTCTCAGGGTGGGCGGACGGTTGCGTCATTCTTTTCTCAACGAAGACGCTCGTCCTCCTCTCGTTCTCCCCAAGCAAGTTCTCTTTCCCGGTCGAGATGGTGTTCCCTGAATCGCCTTAGTTCGTTCGGCGTCCTGTGTTCGAACCAGACCAGTCTATAAACTGGTAACCCTCCAAACTGCTTAACTGCAAAGAGAGGTTCTCGAATCATTTCCTTCGTTTTATATTGGTGGTTTACTCGTTGTTCTTTGTTCTCGTTAAAAATAAAATAAAACTTATTTATTTTTGGTGGGCGGTATGTTCACGCCAATGTTCTTAGTGTATAGTATAGTTTCTTGATTTGTTTATTTTACATACTATCTCTTATATTCTCGTTGTGACTTGATTCACCCTGTGTTTACCCCTCTTACCCCTCTATAACTAGTTCTGTTATCTCTTCTCTCGAGACCAGACCTCGGAGTCAGTCGCTCTTACACACTCGTACAAGACTGTCGTCTGCCCACCTTCGTAGGGTACAGTTACCTGTCTACCATCACAGGATGAAGTTTGCTCGCCTGCACAGAGAACAATTCAAACAGCATTCTCGTACTCGTATTCTCCTCTATCAGTGCAAACAGTGAACAGATCTTTCGTATTCTCCGCTCAGTGCATCTCCGATCTCACGTCGCCAGACTGCTTGCTTACGCTCACCATATGCATTCGTCCACTACAGCTGTCTTGGGTTCGAATGCCTTCCAGGCAATGTTCTTATTTCTTACTTCTCTCCTTCTAAACTCGAGTTTCTTTTCCTTTAACTATTTGTTATGAGGTGTGCACCCCATCTACGTCACCATGCCTACAACGCTCTGCATTTGCTTCTCACGCCCACACTACAACTAGGGTAGGTAAGTGCAGTGCTACTTCATTTTCATACTCAAATTTATACAGTCCACTAATTACCATATTCTCAGGGCCACGGCCCAAACAACATCCATATAGGTTCCTCCACTAACCCGGACTACCGAGCAGACGTCGAGGAGAACGAAGCCGTTACACTAGCTCTAACCAGTGATATACGTAAGTTTCAGGGGGTTCTAGTGGGAACCGGTTAAACTACCTCGGCTAAACCACTGACTTTTGATTTTCGGTCTGTGGTTTATGATGTCCCTGGAATACTTATTATTAACAAGAGATGTTTGAATGATTTAAACTTCCTCGTCGAATGATTCTTTGCTAGAGCATAAATTTTGGGCTCTATGGACTTAACCCGAAGCAATACCAGTTTTGATGTTGTCGGGATGGTTTGACTCGAAATTCAGATATCTTCCTGAGAAATTTGGTTTTCTATATACCTTCATCATCAGATGAATCATTGTTGGATTTCCCAGAAGGATATCCAAAAAATTAACGTTTGCCGTCTTTTTTTCCACCTCTATAGTGAATTGTATGGAATCATGAATAGTATTTAAATCCACTTAAAAGTCAGCAAGTTCTTGATACCCTTCGTCCAAACAGCAAACAAATATTAATCGATGTAACGTTACCAAATTTTTGTACTGTTAGGTAGTTTTGCTAACATATTCTCTTCAAATTCTTCCATCAACACATTTGCTAAAAATGGAGATAAAGGAGATCCCATTGCAACCCTAGTAAAAATATTTGGTTGCCAAATGGTTTCCAAGTGGTCACCAACAGGTCACCAACTAGTACACCAACTGATGCCAAGTGATCGCCAAGTGATCACCAACAGCAGCCAAATGGTCGCCAACAGGTCGTTTTTGTGTCAAAATACTGCATTGCAGAGTTGGTGACCCGTTGGCTGCCTTTTGGTGAACGTTTGGCTGTCATATATTTCTTTTGAAATTTCGGTGGCGACCCTTGGTAATCATTTGGTAACCTGTTGGCGATCAAAAATAAGCCTTGGTGATCTGTTGGTGACCGCTTGGCGACCGTTTGGCATACAAATATTTCTACCAGGGAAGTCCATTGTTGCGTTTGAAAAATTCAGTCCCATATTTGAAGTGTATTGAAGACGTACACAAAGAAAGGAGTTCCATGATGCTACTAGCACTCAAATTAGACCTGTTTTCAGTGATCTGTCAGCCAAAAGTCTCGATTAATGATTCGTTTAGAGGAACATTAGAAAATAAACTTTTCACATCAAAGCTTACCATTTTACCCTATAAATCATTATGGTTAAACCTGTGAATTATGTATGTCCACAAAATGATGTGAATCCTTCACATGAGAGCTTCTTACCTTCCAAGGGCGCCACAATAGGCAATACGAATCTAAATAATCTTTGACACAGTGAACTTTTAGAACTAATTACCGGCCTTAATGGAGTGTGACGAGGTTTTTGTATTTTGGGTAATATAAAGATATGTCGGGGTTTGCTAAAATGAGGAGAAAGAGTCTTCCTGGTGTTTCCTGAAATAAAGTTTCAATTGAAGATTTTGGGTCCTTCTTCAGTTTGCTTTATTCTTTTTCATTTAAAAGGGATAACAACTCGTCATCATATTTAATTTTATTATCTAGGTGCCCGTTAGGGCGCCGCAGCCAAGCCGCGGTGCGCTACACACTCAAGCACCTTATACACCAAGCAGAGTTGGGGTAATTTCGAGGTGTTACCCAGCCGTCATGTAACGTGATGTGAACTTGAAAACTATCACAATCGAGGGGAATTAGGTACCTGACAACACATGCCAAATTTTATTGGGGTACGATTATTCCTTCTTGGTGAAAAAATGGCTTGAAACATGCTCAAAATCACTTTAAGGATGTTAGCTACTGCTACTGCTACTGCTAACATCTAATACGTCAGTTTCAATCGGCCCGCGATTCTGACCAGACGGGTGGGGCTACAATGTTCATATTTTACATGGAGATTAAGGTTATAGTAATATAGTCTCTTTTGAAAAAAAAAGTTGAAAAAGTTTGCTGGAAGGCTTCCAAATAAAGGATTTAAAATAAGCTTTATTCACTAGGCATACAATCAACAAGTAACTATAGTTACTTGACACTTGTTGACGGTACAAGCAGAGTTAGGCGGGAAAGTGCGATAAGTAAACAAATAGCGGACATTTTAAATTTTTCTTCTTTGTGTGGAACGAGAAAAGGTGTCATTATACTCTCATAAAACAAATCAGAAACCGTCCCTGGCCTAGGCCCAGATGTAGAAAATTATTTATAATACAACAGTGTACGTCTAAAGTTCCATTAGGCTATAGGACTAGATAAATAAATACTTACACTACATGTTTGACAAGCCCTAGGCCTTTCTTAGCCAACCCTAGGCCAGCACAACCTTGTTTTGACACACTTCCCGCACAAATAACTAGTTTTGATTACTACAAGCCTAATGCAGATAAACAATGGTATGATAGTCCTAGGCTATTCCAAAATTTACGGCAATAATAAGCCTTTTCTTTTCTATTAATCAACTCACGCAATCTCCTGTCACTTTTAATGAAAATGTAAAACAAAAGATGGTGAAAATTTTCAATATTCTTTTGATTATCTGATGATTTACATGGCTGTGGATGCAGTGAAATAGGTGTAAAATAACATTAGTTGTGCGTTTGTTGTTACATGGGAAAATTTTATTTGGATGTGAGTTGCCTAGACTTAACCAGTCCTTATACCGTCGTTATACCACCTATACCCAGGATGTACATGAATCCGGGTCTAGATATTTTACATCCTATTGTTATTGCTATTACCATAAAAATTAAATCAACTTTGATAAAAATATTATATTTTAACAAATAATTTTATTGGAACTTGAAAAAGTAATGAGATCACACACATAACAAAAACTTGTAGAAATACAGCCAAACCTTACACACTCAAAAGGAATGAGATCTAAAAAAAGGGCCAATCTCATCTACCCTTCCACATTTGCGCATTCTTAATTCATAAACGTACAGTGTCCCATAACAGCATCCTCGAAAAGCTTGGCAAAATAGAATTTGCGTGTTTACGTTTAAATTAATTAGAAAAAAGAACTTGGATAAACTATTACGTTAAATTAATAATCGCAAATTCTATTTTGCCAAGCTTTTCGAGGATGCTGTTATGGGTTCTGTCTGTACGTTTATGAATTAAGAATGCGCAAATGTGGAAGGGTAGATGAGCTTGGCCCTTTTTTTAGATATCATTCCTTTTGAGTGTGTAAGGTTTGGCTGTATTTCTACAAGTTTTTGTTATCCATTACTACTGTAACATCTTTTTTATCGGCCGGAACAATCATAAACTTTTGATCATTTCTTAATTCTTTCAAAGCTGGTTTAAGGGTTCTCTCTCATACTAATGGTGGATCTTCCAACGATACTTATAAGTAGGGCTCGGATTTTTATGTGCTTAAAAACGTCAAAATATGTATTTTATATTTGTGCCTAAAAATACAAAAATATTTGCTTAAAAATACAAAAAAAAGTGCTAACAAAATATTGTTTACGTACCATCAGTCTTCCCAGCACAATATGAGCATAAATTAATCAAATCATGTCAGGTGCAATATAATACTGCCCTTTTCTGCCAACCTTCCTACTAAGCCTATTAGTGGAAAATAAATAATAATAATAATAATAATAATAATAATAATAATAATAATAATAATAATAATAATAATAATAATAATAATAATAATAATAATAATAATACCAGAAAGAAAAAAATACGTTGGCACTAAAACAATTTTATTGTTGCTGAACATATTGTAGCAGTTTGTAACATGCCACTTTTTAATACCACCTTGGACTTACTTTTGTCTTTATATACCCCCGTTGCAGTGTACCACAATCCACATTTTCAAATGTTCAAATTTAATTGAATGTCGGTTTTCAGCGAGCGCATTTTTGTATTGCAAAAAACTTTGCTCTAAGTCTACGTCACAGGATGTAACGGGTGCAAACTTAAAATTTGCAATATCAGACAACGAAAACTCTTCCTCGTTGGGGCTAGGTGTCCATCACCTTTTAGAATAGCACTTATTTGAACAAGTTTTGTGACCCAATATTTTTAGACAGCACCGAGTTTAGTTTATGCAATTTTGAAAATGGTTTGGAAAGTAAATTTACAGTTCTTGATTTTATTAGAGTAAAGAATAGTGGTTAATTTGTTTAAAATATGTGATTATAGCAAGTATAGGAGAAATTTGTATTTATTAACCAAATATAACCAAATATGCAAAAGTATTTGGTTAAAAAACCATATATATGAGATCACAATCGAACAATTGGTAAAGAATTGATAATGGGCATAGGTTTAGAGAACTTTATAAAAATATTTAAATACATAAGAATCCTAGCCCTACTTATAAGCTTTCTCTGGAGGTAAACAAGATGCTGCTACTTCTATGCTTGAAGTCATTTCTAGCATGTCAACATTCTTGTTGGTGATTGCAAAGTTTAATCTTTTGTTTAAACCTATAGTTTGTTAGCATTTAATGTTTAGGGGGACATGTTGAAGTATATCACCTTTTAAATGCAAATACAAAAATACAGTTACCAAGAAAATACAATGGAAAAGACTTACAGGGTTTGCCGCGGCTGCAGTCGGTAGAGCTGCAAACTTGGAGGTCTGGGTTCAATAGACCTAACTAGCTGTTAAAAAGTTTAAACAAAGGGATTGAGTGATCAAGCAGGAGTAAAAGCCTATAAATGAGAGATTAAATATTAAGTTGACAATTTAATTGTGTCACATAAATCAAACAAAATTACAAGTTTTTTGGTAGGCTTAGCCTACAAGGGAATCAAATGTCACTTTTAGTGATCTGTGAAGTTAGGCCTACAAATTATGCAATGGAATACAGGTTACAAATTATACAATGAAATACAAATGTCACAAGTTATACAATGAAATACAGGTTATAAGTAACATACACAGGCACTCCCACAACCTGCGCCTCTTTGCACAAGGCCCCGAATATCTAGCTTCCACCCTATACAATAAGCTTCCTGACCACATCAAAACCTCTCCCACCCTGCCTTCCTTCAAACATAAGTTGAACTCATATCTTATAGCAAACAGCTTTTACTCCGTCAATGACTACCTTTCCATGTAATATTTGCAGTTTATTCATTTTATCATTAAAATATTTACAAATTATCTAGTAGAGTTAAACCTTAAACAAGCAATTGAATTGTTTAATTTTTTTTCAAGTATTCCCTTAGCCGAAATGATGTAATTCTTTAGATTGTGCATGTATATTAGACACGTTCTGCCCTACATCATTGCTGTTTTCTGTGCCATCAGCTAATCACAATATCATATCAATTAGTATATATTATAAATAATATACATATTGCTTTATATCAAACTTTCTTTCTTCTTTATGACTACTATTATTTTGCATCTACTCTACTTTAACAAACACTTTATATATAGGTATCATTATTATTATCATCACTTTTATTATTATTTAATATAGACTATTCACTTTCTCTGCAAAGAGATGCTTGTACACTGTACTAGTCTTAAGTGAATAAAATATCTATCTATCTATATATCAAATATATATATATAAATATATATATCAAATATCAGGTCCTTTAGGCCTATAAAAATGGCATGAAAGCCTCGTCTTAGCTCAGTTCAAAATGTTCTTATCAGGCATGAAAGCCTTTGTTTAATTTATTTAAAAAAATTATTTATTTACTTCAAAAGTTCAGTTGAGAGTGTTAAATAGCCCTTAGGCCTTCGTTATTGCATTAAAAGTTCAATTAAAACGTTGTTACGTACCAGTTCTCTGCCCTTAGGCTTACGTGCTTTGTCTTTGTAGAAGCTTTGTCAAGAGAAAAACTAGATCAAGGAGGATACCTACTGAAGTGAAATATAATGGTATTACTGCGAAAAGTGTAGAATCGTGCTGCCACCTTTTTTCGGAGTTTTTTAAAACAACTTTCACTCCGAAATCACAAGGAAATGTGGTTCTACCTAATCTCTTTGACCAGATTGATAGTGAACTGTCCAGTTTCAATGTTTCTTGTGAAGAAGTGAAAGATAGCCTTGGCAAACTTGTTAATGGAAAATCGCCTGGGCCAGACCAAATACCGGTAAATGTGATCAAACACTGTAGAAATGCATTATCTATTCCACTTTCAAAAATATTTAACTGTGCTTTAAATGAAGGAACGTTTCCCTCACGATGGAAACATGCTAACGTTACACCCGTTTTAAAGAAAGGAAGAAAAAACTCAGTGACTAATTACCGGCCTATTTCGTTATTAGCCATATTTTCAAAAGTTTTTGAAGGTCTCATTTCTAAAAGATTAAATAATCATGTGGCAGACTACATATCACCAAGTCAGCATGGATTTATGAAAAGAAAATCAACTGTTACTAATCTTACTGAATTCACCCACGATATTGCAACGTCCCTAAACTCAGGTGTTCAAGTTGATGCTGTCTACACGGACTTCAGTAAAGCTTTTGACAGTGTTGATCACGATCTTCTCCTATTTAAATTAAAATCCTATGGAATTACCGGTAAAATTCATCAATTAATTGAAAGCTACCTTACTGGACGAACTCAGTCAGTTGTCATTGATACAATAAGATCATCTTCTGAAAGTGTAACATCTGGAGTGCCGCAAGGTTCAATTTTGGGTCCACTACTCTTTACCCTGTTTGTGAATGACATACCGTCTTGTTTTATGTCATCAAGCTGTCTAATGTTTGCTGATGATCTTAAGATATATCGTCCAATACGAAGAGATGCTGACCGTGCATGCCTGCAGTCAGATCTGGACGCGCTTGCAGAATGGTGCAGAACATGGAAGCTTAAACTTAATGTATCTAAATGTGCAGTCATTACGTTTACAACAAAAACAAAACATGTTAAATTTCATATCTACAGTCTCAATGATCAGATTTTGGAAAGAGTCACGAAAGTCAAGGATTTAGGTGTCATCATATCTCATGATCTTTCATTCTCGAATCACCTTTCTAACATTATTCCGAAATCATTTAGATTGCTTGGTTTCTTAAGACGAAACTGCTCGTAAGAATTCTCCAAAACCACTATGCGAAAGTTGTACCTCTCTCTTGTTAGGCCTCATTTAGATTATGCTAGCTCTATTTGGAACCCATATCAAATCACCAAAATTCATAATGTAGAAAGGGTCCAACAGTGTTTCATAAACATCAATGTATAAAAAGTAACATTCTGTATCATAGAGTAGATTATGCACAACTTTGTAAAGATGCTAACCTAATGACATTAGAAAACCGAAGGAACTATTCCGACATGGTTTACCTTTACAAAATTGTAAATAATTTAACAAACACTAGTTTAATTCTTGGGAAATTAAATTTTCATATACCTCCCAAACATACACGCCTTCACAAAACTTTTCAACCAGCCCTAAGTCATCTCGACCTCCATAAAAATTCATGCATCAACAGATTACAGCATTCTTTTAATATGTTAAAACCTCTTGAAGGAACAGACATTGATCTCTACTCTCAAAATATTTTTAAATTTAAATCTGTGATCACTCAAGCATTAGGATATTAACGTAATTTACTCACTAGCTTATTTCCATTAGTATCTTCTTTATTATAAAATTGTTCTTCTATTTTCTTTCAAGAATATCTCTAATTCATTTTTAATGTTAATAATTTTGATAGTTTCACATTTAAATTGATAATTTCACATGTTTAATGAGTTAAATGTATTATTTTGTGTTGTATATTTTAATGTCTATTAGTATGTTTTCTATCCATTAGGTAATGCTATGATTTGCACTTGTGGAGTATTTGTACTCTGTTGTGATATGCATCTGATAAATAAAGTTTGTTTGGAGTAGGGTTAGGCCTAGCCTACGCCGAATCCAGGTGTAGAAGTTCCAAAATTGTGTTCAAACGTCCAGGTGAGAATCACGCCCGTGAGTCCAGGTAATCGCCTTTTAGAATGTAGTTGAAGAATGTAAGTTATTATAAGGATGTTTTGGCACCCTGGTCCCTCTTTGGATGGCGTCCCTCCGTCCATCGTTTAACACATCAACATCAACATCGAACGTGACCCGTCGAGCATGGCGTCGTTGAATTGAGCCCGCGGTTATTTGTGAACTATGTGTGGATAGATAAATTGTACATACATCAATAGTTATAGCAAATACCTTACTAACTAGCTAGCGCTAGAATACAGGACAGTCCCGTGAAACGGTGGCGAACAGCCGACACTAGCGCTACTACCGGAGCGGTTCGACCGAAATTGATTGCAACAGGGGCGGGCAGTAGCAAATGGTTGTGTTAGTAAGAAATTAATTGATGTGCATTAAGTTTAGACATGGGGAGGGAGGGATGGGTTTGTGTACTGACTGCTTGTATGTTTTTATTGACAAATGCCTAAATGTATTTTCTAAATGGTTTTATAAAAGCTCAGAACAAATATTTGAAACGTCTTGTATCAGGGAAAAAAATACAAAAGCACAAAATTTACTGCATTTGTAGACGTTTAGACCCGGTACACAGGGGCGTAGGAACGAGGGGAGGAAGGGGGGAACCTTCCCCCCCCCCACTCGTTGGTTTTTGACCCCACCTGGTATTATATAATAAAAAAATATTAATAATAATAAAAGATTTATTGTCATAGTAACATATGCGATTGCAAGGAATCTACGATGTTCAGACATCCATATACATAATGAGTATGAACATTACGTATACGTTAGCAGTAATATTAATTTAATGCTTGTAACACGGAGGTTGCCTACAATAAATACAATAATGTATATCAATGAACAATCTGGTGAAATTATCCCATCCACAAGAAAAATTCTGAGGAGCTTTTGTGGGTGGTCATCCCCCCCACACCCCCAATTGGTGCTGCTGTAAAGTTATTTGTGCCTCGTTTCGATTTTAACCCCTTCAGACCCGAATTAAATTGGTCAAAATTAAGTTACTTTGAGCAATTCATTCAAACTGCTATTTTTTTCTAAGAATTTTAGTGTTTTCAAAATATTTTTTATCCTGTCTTTTAAAAGGGTATTTAACCGCTAAACTCAAAAAATATATTTCATTCAGGCAAACTAGTAATGAATTTAGCAATTAACAGAAAAATTATTGGGGCCACCATGACCTCCCAAAAAATTGTCGAACATGACATTTTTCGAGCTAGGTCCCATCGGCAAAAATCTCCCATAAGAAATAACATGGGGACGATCTTTATGCCCCGTGACCTTGGAGGATTTTGATCCAAAAAAATATTGGCCATTATTGACGTACTCGACAGCCTTTTCTGTAAATTCTCTATATTTTGTTTTGTAATTTGGGTAAATAGTTCGGTCAAAATATGCTGATTACCAAGGTGGGGTGTGATTTTGGAATGCATATTTTTGCATGTTTGAAGGTATATTTGGGCACAGTTTCAAGACACAATGTTATAAAGGGGCATTTTAGATTGGTACTATGCTCTTATATCTATGTGGACCAAAAAAGAAGCAGGTTAAAGCCGATTTAGGAAATTTTCCAAAACACCAATTTTCGCCAATTTCTGGATCAAAAAAATTAAAAAAATCGTGTTAAGGCTGGATGTCCCCATAGCGCTCTGTATGTGCAGAGGTCTACTAATTATTTTTTTAAAGCACTTTCCTGTTGTCTAAAATCTTTCAAATTTCTTTGAGGAACAGATGAAGGATTGAAATTTGTCATACTATTTTTACAATTAGCATACATTGATTCGATTTTAAATGGGACAGACCTATATGCTAATTTCTCATAAGAAATGGACTGGATCATGAGATAAATGTGTGGTTTTCTCACACAATATTTTAAATACTATTACCAGTTCCAAGAGTAAGTATCAATATTCTCATTAATATGGAAGACTATTAAATCAATATAAACAGTTTTCGCGCGTTTTACTAATGTACGTCTGTGAGCTCGCGCTCTGGGTTTTGTGGCAATATTAGGAACTCGTTGAACGTTCCTTCCAGACAGACAAAAGAGCAGCCGAAGAAAGGCGAGCCAAGCGGAGATCTTGACCCTTTCACGGGTTGCAGTTCCAGGTAAAAGCAAAGTCTCTCGTCGTGTTATGAATGGCATGTGACTACAATGACTGTATAAATTAGTTTTCAACTACCATGACCAAACAGCTTTTTCTAGACGAGTTCTGGATTTAGAATCTGTCAACTCAAATGTCCGATTTGAGTATCCTCTTTGGACTACAGAACTATTACTTTTTAGCACATAGGCCCCCTACATACTAATAATCGAAAATACAGTTTTAACATTATAAATTTATATTGTAATTTATATTATTATAATTTATAAATTATTATATATATAAATTTATATTATAATTTTTTTTATTATTAATTTATAGACAAACCGTATCATAAAGTGTTCTTAGAAATTGGTGTGGATGTAGGAAGAGGGGTCCTTCAAATATGATCAACATTCATCAAATTATAAATGGATTACTTTTAATGAAATACCATGTCTCTTGATATAAGTGAAGAAATGATAGTAAATTCCATTGATTATATTGACTTGAGTAGAGAAAGAAAAATAATTACAATTATAATAAATGATATGATACAATTTTAGAAATACAATCGTTTGAATCGCATGTCTTTTGATATAAATGATAAAATAAAAATAATTTACAGCGATTAGGTATATTGATATGAGTAAAGAAATTTGAATAGTCACAATTACTTTTCAATATGTTCACATATCGCTGGCCCACATCCCGACTGGTCTAACTCCAAATTCAGTAAATAATTTTTAGTGCACTCCAACAAATACACAACTAAACTAAAAGCAAACAACACGCTCTCACATGCACTCGCACTCCGCACTAGCACGCAAAGATGCTCATGATAAACCATATTTGGGTGAACTGAAAACTTATTTCGGTTCAAAACTCAAAGTGTGAAAACTAATAATAATTAGCAATTTCTGATAATATATCTTCTTCCGTGAATGTATACAATAATCGGTTACATAAATAGTAAGAAGTACAAAAACTGGACAGAATTAAACAATGGATGTATTGTAAGTGGATGACCAAAACAAACTTTATTTACGTGGAAGTTTTTACAGCTTTCAGTCTCGTTTTGATAAGTGAAACCACGTGACCAAAATTATAATACATTTGGGGACGGATTAACGTTTTCACGACGTCCGCGGTTGCCGTCGGCTGCGTAGTAAGAAAGGCGGCGCCGAGAAGCTATTAGGGAAAATCTGAAAATGATTCGCGAAAAACTCAATGTTATAACAGTATGCCTTGTAATAATACGACGGTTATAATTCTCATATAATTAATAACTATTCTGTAAACAATACATGAACAAGATATTTGTAAAGTGATTTCAATCGTTGGGTGATAAATTCCGTACCTTATCACATGGATTAATAATGTCAAACAACCAAATAATGAATTAAAATTAAATACAATAATAGTGGGCCTATATTGAAATGACAACCGTAAAAAGTATAACTCTCATAGGGCCTACGTGAGTTCTGGTAGTGAGTCGTACCTTGGCAGGCGGCTGTCAATCTAATGTCTTTCAAAAGTGAAGTTTTAATTGGCATGGGGGGGGGGGGGGGAATTAGCCCGCTAAACTAGGCCTACTTAAAATTACTACCTCGTTACGTTTGTAACAAATTTTCTTCAAATTTAATTTAATTACGTAATGAGTCGATTGAGTACCTGATTTTCTCGCATACTTTATAAAAATAAACACATAATTTTTTTTTCGCTATGCCAATGATCTTATGCAGGCATTGGAATATAGTATTCTGGTCAAGCGTGTCATTGGATTTACAAAAGGTTTTTCAGACAACAAAATATTCACATGTGACGAATTCTAAGGCGTATCGTTCGTCATGAAATAAGAAAAATAATACTTATAGCAAGAAGAATTATACCTCCAGATTTTATACCGGGGTAAGCGACAACACACACAAGACTAAAATATAATATGCCATAAATCGATTCTATGTTTGGCAATATTTGTCATTCATTTCACGCGATGTTGTTTGCCCTCTCATAGAACAGACGGCACGGCAGCATCCCAAATTAGGAACGAATACGGAGATAATGCACAGTTATTGACAGTAAGGCTAATTACTTCTGATGAAAAGAGGTAATTATTAGGTCTTGTTGTTGATAATGAAATTGTATCACGCGCTCTGCAATCCGTTTTATTGATTGAATTATTGTAGGCTTATTATCAAGTTGTCATTACCATTTTTAATTTTATTACACGTCGCTTACTAAGTACTAAGCTAAGAGGAGGTATAATACCAAGGATGCAACGTTGTTGTGGTTCTTTGTTTCTCTCCTGGACATCACGTAACATGTGTATTCAAAGGGAGACACACATGGGGTTTGTGTAAGACAAATAGTCAAATTTTGCCTGAAAATTTTAATTCAAAAGCTAGCTTCAATCGTATTTACTATATTGTGTACGATTTCTTCGGAAAATGCAACAATTTCCCTCATATTAATATGTTTTATGCACAAGCGATAGTAAACAATGACAGGTGAATTATGAATTCAAGCCAACCTTTCAAGTTCTATTCAACTCCATTGCTTCCGTCCACAGGGCCGAGGTTCGGTGGCAGGGGTAGCGTGCAGCTGCGTCAAAGAATAAGCCCCATATCACTCTTTGAATTGACGACTCGAAATGGGCGGAGCTTTAAACGATCGATGGTCACGTGACTAGTATTGGGTATAAATCCTCATTTGCAAGCTGGCGCCTGCTGAACGGCGCATCACTTATCACGCTCTAACTTTTATCTATTCATTATTTGGACAACACTTAAATGAATAATATTTAGCAAACATATCATTCCTTGTAATAGCGATTTTCCGATTGTTTTGACAAAGTCGTTAGCTTGTTACAACAATGTACGCATCACACAAGTGAAAATTATCATGACTTAAGTTATTCTCATTAATTAATTTGACAAAAACTACTGATCGGATTTCGACAAGGATTCTTTGTAAAAATGCAATCAGACTGTTTAGACAAGAAATATACTAACTTTCTAGATAGAAAGTGCACTGAACGAAAATTTACAGCATAGAGTAATATGCAGCGTGCACTTTTTCACGGCTCATCCGCACGTCAAGAGTGCGTATTTTAGATAAAAACACATACCCTGCATTTTACTCTATGCTGCAAAGTTTCGTTCAGTGCACTTTCTATCTAGAAAGTTTGTTTATTTCTTGTCTAAACAGTCTGATGCATATTTTTAAAGAGGTTTTGTCGAAATCCGATCAGTAGTTTTTTGTCAAATAAATTATTGAGAAAACTTTAGTCATTGATAATTTTCACATGTATGATGCGTAAATTGTTATAACAAGCTAACGACTGTGTCAAAAACATCGAAATAATCGCTATTACAAAGAATGACATATTTGCTAAATATTATTTATTTAACTATTGTCCAAATAATGAATAGAATAAAAGTTAGAGCGTGATAAGTGTTGCGCCGTGAAGCAGGCGTCAACTTGCGAAATGAGGATTTATACCAACTAATTCCGCATGTTGCCTCGTGACGTCAGGAGGCGGGTACAATTCAAGTCGTCAATTGGCTTTCAAGAACATGAACCTTTTGAGTAGATGCTCTTCTATTGTATGCCAAATAGCAGGCGCGCACTGACCATCAAGAACATTCCTGTCTTATTAAACACGTATTTTTTATAATTACTAATTTGTGAAATTATATATGAGATCAGCAACTCCTACACATTGGAAAATGTTTTTAATCGAAGTTCTAGGACCAAAATTAGCATTTCAACTTCCGACATCCTATTTGATGTGAAATGCCAATTTTCGTCGTAGAGATTCGATTAAAACATTTTGCAATGTGTACGAGTTGCTGATTTCATATATAATTTCATAAATTAGTAATTATTAAAAAATGTGTTTATTAAGACAGGAATTTTCTTGTCGGTCAGCGCTCGCCGATTTGGCGTATACAATAGACAAGGCAGTGAGCTGGACGAAGGGTTATTGAAAGAAACAAGAATTTTAATGAGGTTGTCAGACTTCTTCTGTCAACCTCCCCTTTCATCTTTTCTGTCGCCACGTATGTCTGGTCTGTAGAGGTAGGGTCGGTACAGAAGATATCTGCTGCTTCAGTGCTCGAAAACGCAACTAGGTTGCGCTGGAGTAAAATCGACGCGAGAGGCATCTATTGGCAAAAGTTATTGATATTTTTGGAACATAGACCGTTAAATCACAGTTACAAGTTATAATTTTTTAAACGGTCATTTATGTGTAGTATTGTGCTCTAGATCACGTGGTAAAAAATAATTTTTGGGGTTTTTAGCCCCTTTAAGGAAATTTGGGAGATTTAGGATTTTGGATCTAAGCTTTAATAAAGGTCAATATGAAAATTTGATGTACATTCTTAAAACTATATTTTTTTGAAATTTTTTTGGAATTTTTTGCACGATTTTCATTTTTTGTATCTCAAATAGTAGCAATTAGGGGTATATTACTTTTCCGGGACAAACCAACATTTTCCCATTTTTAGCCTTTTTTGCAGATGTATATTTTCAATCTTCTATAAAAAAGGCACTTTTCGTCCCATCGGAATGGGGACAAATTTTAATTTTTTTTTTATGCAACACATATTTTAAGTGAAAGTATTTAGTATGTTAGTTTATTTTCGTATATTTAGGAGTAATCCGATTCCCGTTTTATACTCGCTCTCCAACCCCTCTCTCTGTTTTCCCATCCCATATGTTATCGAAATACAAGTTTATTATCTCTCCCTGCACTCCCTCCCATCTGTGCAAGAAGTATTACGGGCAAAGAGCAATGGGGCAACGAGACGATACATTCGTCAAGACAACCATACCAGCAATAAATAATGAGTCGATGATCATTACGTCTATAGAACGTAGGCTATAAATTGTGCTTTCATGAAATACACTTAGTTTGTTGTGGTTTCTAGTTAACCTACGTTTATCTCGGTCTTCTTAAATAGTGGATCAATGAGAATGTTTGTTGTAATGCTCCAAATTAAAACGTAAAAGCCGAGCTCACGGACGCAGAGGTCAAACCTTACGCTACTTCGCTGACTCTTATGGGAAGCGCCATAGTAAATTCATACTTGCCGCGCGGCGATCGAACCGCTCCGACAGAATGCGCTTCTTTCGCCGTTCGCCGCTTTCGTACATGCTAAACATGTCCAGTGTCCTGTATTCTAGCGCCAGCTAGTTAGTCAGGTATTTGGTTATAGGTTAGGGTGATTCCCAGGGTCCACTAGATACCTAACAACTGCTGTAAGGTGGGTCTTCGCTTGTACTTCCACAATGTATAAGCGACATTTTATTTATTGAAGTCAAGGCCCACTTGATAATGTGTCTACTGAGCGCGCGCACACATTATCCAACGGACCTTACAGAGATTTTGTAAACAAACAGCAAACTGCAGCTGGACATCAATTTGAGTAGTCGGTTACACATTTGAATGCAATAAATACATAAATCGGCTACCACTTACATATTCTTTGATTATTATATTTGCAGGTAACATTATGATGTAAATAATTTTAATATCTTTCAACTTCATATCTCAATTTTTGGAGCCCGAGGCAAACAGCATTGATGTGGTTGGTGAGATAAAGATGAGCCCAAACCATGCTTGCACCATGTATAAACCAAAACCTAATGATTCATTTTAATCAAACTTGAACTTGAATCTGCTCTAAGCCTAGGGCCTACGCCGCGCGGTTAACCTCCAGACCTAAGCTCTACGTCGACTTATATGCCTAGGGGCCTAATCCCCAGACTACAAGAACGCTTATTTATTGGATAAGGTCTAGGCCTTGGTCTATGAAAAATCCCACACAAAGTCTAGCTAGCCTAGGCTTATGAACACACAATCTTTTATCGTGGAGTTGTAACTACAATCTTGCTAAATACAAAAGTAATAATGGTAATAATCCACAGTGCCAAATCCTTGCTGTCCATGATCTGTCAAAACAAAACAAAAACATAGCACATTCTGCTACGGATAATATTACAGAGCGTGTTCTGAGCGCTCCAGATTATTTTTAAAACACACGCTAAGATATAAAATGGCGGTTTGTTTACATCAGGTGAGAAGACCCAGCTTACAGCAGCTTAGCATAAGTATCTAGTGGACCCTGGGTGATACCTAATGCGATGTATGAAATAATAAGTTCAGTGTGTTTGTTTAAAATCAAAGTGTAAAAGTTGTGATAGTGAAAACGTAATAGATGCGAGAAGAAAATGAGGTAAGGTTGAGCGCGAGCTTACAATCGATCTATCGATTTCGTGCAGACTAGAAAAGTGAGGTAAGCAAGGAAATGGTGCAAAACGGAGCTGAGTGCGAGGAATGTACGAGGGCGGTGAAAAAAGGCGCGAAATGTGAAGGATGCTTCACAACGAGCCACTTCAGCTGTGCAGGAGTCACACCCCAAGCCTACCTCGAGAGGAAGAGTAACTTTGGGCAGTGGCTGTGCGAGGCGTGTGAAAAGCTGAAAGTGGAAAACCAGAAGAAAGTGGAAAAGAATGAAAGTAGAGTAGAGGAAATGGATAAAGTAGAGAAGTGGCAATGAATGTGGGATCAAATAATACGGATGCCAAAATTGTAAATATGCAAAGTAGGTGTAGGCCTACAGCAAAATTGCCAAGAAAAACTAATTGCAATGTGAAAACCAATAACGACAGCAGGGACAAAACAAAGGCACGGGCAGGGGCTATGATTGCTCGAATGAAAATAATCAGAGCATGGAGAACAAAGAAAGTGACTGCGCCTAAGAAAAAGGAAGAGAGCAAGATAGAAAAGAGATCGAAGAATCAGGAACTAATGCAAGAAATACGGGAACTAAAAGATTGCCTATTAAATCTATTAGAACGCCAAAAAATTCAAAAAAACAACAGCAGGAGCACATGCATCAGATTCAACTGCAACAGCTACAGCAGATGAATCATCTGCTGATGCAGCAGCTGCTGTATCAATCTCAAATGATGCATCAACTAAATGTGACTCTCAAACAACAACTAGGCCTACAACAACAGCAACATCATCAACAACAACAACAACAACAACAGCCAGTCCAGTATCATCAGCAACAGCAACATAACATGCACCATCAACACATGCAACAGGTTCAGAGTCTTCAACACGAAGTGAATTAATGTTTTCCCCACCCAAAACAAATCCAAATAGAGCCAACATCAATAACAGCACAAGCATTAGCAAGCACAATCAGTAGTAATTTTCACACCCAGGAAACTCGTAAACAACCCAAGGCACAACAGAGTCAGCAATATGCAAGCATCCTACAGCAGGCAAAGCCAAACAGGGGAGCCTTACATGTGGAATCGACGGTAAATGAACAATGTATAAAAGAAGGAGACAAGTCCAAACTAAGTGATCTGGAAGAGAAGAAGCTTAAGAAAGAAGAAAAATTTAAGAGAATTCTTAATAGAGATTCAAATAATACATTGAAGGCTGCAAATATAATATTTGAGAAGGGCGAAGTGAGGATACTGGGTGACTCCATGATCAGAATTGCAGGGGAAGTGTGCCGAGAAGCAGGAGGTGAAGTTGAAGTCTATCCGGGAATAAGAATAGCTGAACTAGGGAAGAAGATAGTAAGCGTAAGGGAAGACAAAGAAGATCCCAAAGTGATAGTGCTCCATGTTGGAACAAACAATATTGGCAGAAAAAACGGTCCACACATGATGGTTGAGATGGGGGCATTACTAGATGCAGGTATGGCTAAGTTTAAGAACACTAAGTGGATCGTCAATGGGCTCATATCTAAGGAGGGGACTTACGAAGGAACAATCGACAAGCTCAATGAAAGTATTGAGTGGCTGTGTGGAGAGAGAGGTGCCCTATTTGTGGATGTTAACAAAGGATTAACAAATGATGATGCTGCACAAGATGGTATTCATCTGAACTATAGAGGATAAGCGATTGGGACAAATCATGGTCAAAAGCATAAACCAAGCGCTGGGAAGGGTGATGGAGGATGCGGGAAATCAGTCGGAAAACTAACAGGCAGTGGGGGTAGACACACTGAAGAAAAACATAGGCCTAAAGGGACAACAGCGGCCTATAGTCAGGCACAATTAAGAAAGAATTCAGAGAAAATACTGTATTTAAATGCACAAAGTTTAATTAAGAACTATGATGAGGTGTGCCAACTTGTTTACGATAAAACACCGGATATAGTGGGAGTGGTAGAGACCCATGTGACACAAGATATAAGTGAAAGTGAAATGAACATCAAAGGTTACATTTCAGTGAGATGTAACTCGGAGAGTAGGCATACTGGGGGAGTTGTTATTTACATAAGGGAAAATATCGAAAATAAAGTTATGTATAACAATAGCGAACAAAAGAACTTCTGGGCGATAGGGGTTAAAAGATACGGTAGGAATAGTTTTCTATTAGGAATACTATATCATTCCCCTAACGGCAAACATGGACAATTTTTAGATTATGTTGAAGATTTATTTCAGGACATTGATACTAAACATAAGGGTCTGCACACCATCATATGTGGAGATTTTAATATCAACTGGTTAAGCAAGGACACACATACAAAAAGGCTAATGAGTATAGTAGAACTATATGGTTTAGATAAGGTTGTTAAAGAACCTACTAGAGTTACTAGTCATAGTAGAACTTTGATTGACTTAGTTATTACAAACAAACCTGAACTTGTTACAAATAATAGTGAGGCAATGCCTAGAATTGGTGATCATAATATATATATGATTGGGGTTCACTCTAGAGCAAATAATGAGAATGTAGTAAATAAAATTAGAAAGAGGTATAACTGGAAAAAATAAAAAGAGGATGATTTTAGGTATGAATTAGATATGATGGACTTTCATTCAAATAGTACTGATGTAAACCAGCTAGCAAACAAGTTTGTGGATAATTTGATGGAAGGAAGAGATAAATGCTTAACTGTTAGTCTATGTGAAGTAAATAACAAAAAGGTTTAAAGAGTTCATTGGATTAATGAGGATATAAAACGGGATATGAGAGAGAGAGATAAGTTATATGAAATGGCTAAAACTTCTAGGGATGTGGGTAGATGGGATCTTTGTAAAATTAAAAGAAATGAAGTGTGTAGTAAGTTAAGGAAAGCTAAAAAAGTTTACTATAATAATAGGATAGATGAACAGTAAGGTGATAGCAACAATATGTGGAAAGTTCTTAAGGATATAATAAGTGATAAAAATAAGCGGGAACCAACTAAGATTGTAACGTGTGAAGGAAGAAACATGACAAAGATAACGTTGCCAACATCATCAATAAATACTTAGTTGAAAGTATTGATCAAAATATTAATAGCATCGAAAAGATTGATGTAGATTGTGATCCAACCAAATACAAAAATTTGTAAAAAAAAAAAAAAAACGGCAGCCAAGCTTTCCTTCAAAAGTCTTCGGCTGTGAATGCTGTGAGAATTAGAAGTTGAGCCAAGCTTTTTATTCTTTCTCCCTAGTTTCGCTTTGAAAATAAGTAAGATCATTTCGCCTGTTGACGAGCGCCAAGCCAACGATTTTTGTGGTAAAAAAGTAAAATTTTTAAACTCGAAATCATAAAAAAAATACTTGGCCATGAACCAAATTCAATGGCCAAGCCATTTTTTTATGATTTCGAGTTTAAAAATTTTACTTTTTTACCACAAAAATCGTTGGCTTGGCGCTCGTCAACAGGCGAAATGATCTTACTTATTTTCAAAGCGAAACAAGGGAGAAAGAATAAAAAGCTTGGCTCAACTTCTATTTCTCACAGCATTCACAGCCGAAGACTTTTGAAGGAAAGCTTGGCTGCCGTTTTTTTTTTTTTTTTTTTACAAATTTCTGTATTTGGTTGGATATTACATCTTTTTGTTGTTCGTTTGCTATCATGGTGTGAATGATGGACTTTGAATGATTAAATTTGTTAAGTTCAAAGTTGTTTTTTGACATTTTTGGGCCCACGGCCCCCCCAAAGATACCCCTTGTGTTTTAAGCTCTAGATATTTATAATGGTTAAGAGCAGTTTAATTTCAAGCTTGTACAAATTACTACACCTGAGTAATTACGCGTTTTGATTTTGATTTTGATTTTCCCCGGTCCCAATTGCCCGGTTTTGGTTATAAATAAATAAAATAATAATAAATAAATTGTATTTAGAGTCTACCCACTCAGTTATATAACTGATTTTCAGTGGGGGACTTTAAATCAAAGCGACTAAGCCAACCCTGTAGGCCCCGACGCAATCGGCGAGTGAGCGATAACCAACCAAAGATCGTTATTTTTAATAGGAAATATAGCAATCAGTTGTATGGGCAGTGCGAACACCCGCGAATCAACGCCAGAATCAACAAGGCCGATTCAGCACAACTCTGAATTTATTATGTGCTTCATTGCTAGGACGGCTCCAAAGTCACCGTTTACAAACTCCTAAGACAAGAACTGATGGACTTAAGTCCAAATCAGAAGTTAAAAAACTTCTGACTATGGCGGGAATCGAACCCTGGACCTTCTGCATTGGAAGCAGATACGCTAACAACAAAACCAACGAGCCACACAATATATGAGGTTATATGAGGTACATCTGAGTGTGGCCCAAGTTTCAAAGTTCTAAGATGAACCGTTTTCTCAGTATAGCGTATTATTCATAAGAGTACGGAATTACCTACTTTTGATAATTTTGATTTTCTCCGGTACCCGTTACCCAATTTTGCTTTCCATATTCAAAAGTGATAAAGAATGAGAGATATCAAAATGTATTCCACGTTTGAAACGGTGTTAGTACAAAACCCCGAAAGTGCATTATCCCGAAAGTGCAAAACAACGAAAATTTAAACCTTGTTCACGAAAGTGCAAAACCCCGAAAGTGTAAAACCCAGAAAAGGTGAAATCACCGAAAGTGTAAAACGCCGAAAGTGTAAAACCCCGAACGTATAAAGCCACGAAAGTGAAAATTCACGAAAGTGCAAAACGCCGAAAGTGTAAAGCCCCGAAAACGTTTTATCACCGATCTCTTGATCATCGTAGTTCAATCTCGCGCAAGTGCAATTCCCCGAAAGTGTAAAACCCCGAAAGTGTAGAACGCCGAACGTATAAAGTCACGAAAGTGAAAATTCACGAAAGTGCAAAACGCCGAAAGTGTAAAACCCGAAGATGGCAAGGATGCGTTTACGAGTGGCTGACGCCAATCACGGGGGGTTAGGGGCGGAGCGACACGGTCGTGGATAGTCTTGTCACATGAAGGTCGCCTGTCGCGGCATTCTACTTTTATTTACAGCTTTCTTGATGGCATGCAATAAGGGGTTACCCTAAAATGATTTCTTCCGCTCTCGGCTACCTGCTCCATTCAGCACATGCGTGCGTGCCTCGTACAATGGATGAGGAGATGAACAGCATGAGCAACATCATATTATAATACACGTGTATTGAAGACTAAAAACTAAACTATCTGCACAAATGCAGGATAGACAGTGTAGTGTGACAATGTGTATTTTGATTAATTAATAATCGGCAAGTATTTGAGTTTTGCACAACACAATGATTTGTTTGAAATAATCGGCAAGTGTTTGAGCTTTGCACAATATATTAATTTATACAGTCCGCAAACCTAATATTCTGTCTCTAAAAAATATAGCCTGATATGCGTGGAAAGTTATCAACTGTTGGATGGTCAAACCCTTGTTCAAACATAATATAATATGTCATGTCACACCACCAATCATCTCTCAATAGAACACTCTTGTCTTCTTGTCTGTTTTATAAAAGGCCAGTTAAAACTCTAGGAGTCTAGACAATCATCGCAGTCATGTCTGCATGTAATTGGTTATGTACGCAGTGGCGTGGCGAACATATAGAGACCAGGCACCGATACCAAAAGGGGTGGGTGGGTGGTCCCGCAGGGACCCACTTTTTATTTAGGTTCATTAATTAAACGAGGGAGCGAAGCGACTGAGTGCCTCCATTTAACTCAAACGGCGATCATTCTGTGAGTCTGTGTGTGGGTCTGTTTGTGTGTACATTGAAAATCAGCAGAATCGCTGAACAGATTGTGCTGACATTTTATACAGACATCAGTACGAGTTTAATGAGAACTGCTAACAAAATCATCTAGATCCATTGCGATTAAAACCTACAAGAAATAATAAAGTAAAGATAGGCTGTTAATGTGTAGGAATTATTTTAACAACAATAGTTTAGTTTTTGAAAAAATGATTTTTGCTTGTTATTTGCCTGGCCGTGAAATGCAGTGCCCAAGGTGTATCGAGTCTTGCACGTTCAACAAGGTACCCCGAAATTCCGTTCGGAGATTGAGTAAACCTTGCAATATTTACACGTATTTCATACTGGCTTTGTTTTCATAGTATTGTCATAGATGATAGACTACACTGCGTTATACGCATTTCAAAACATGTTTAATAATATTGGGATGAGCGAAGCGAAGACTTCAATTTCACTTACGTGTTTTTTTTTTCACTTACGTTATACCCCAAGAAAAATAGCTCGGGTGTTTTGTTTTTGTTAGTTTGTTAGTTTTTAGTCTGTTTGTTCGCTCCGGCGGGCAAACGGCATATGCGATCTCGATGAAAATTAGAGGGGACCTTCGAAATCTCTAAACTTAGACGTGCCACGTTTTTGGGTACAATCGATTAAACATTTCTTATGATTTTCGTACTTTTACGTTTTTTTTCGATTTTGTATGAGATATTTTCATGGTATTTGGTAAACGGCTACTCCGATCTTGATGAAACATTATGGGAACGTTTAAAATCACTAAAGTTTGTTATGATATGTTATGATTTTAGATACATTTGGAGAAATATTTCTCATAGAAATCGTACTTTTACGATTTATTCACCAATTTTTAATACGATATTTTCGTTTTATTTGGGCCGATTCTGACCAAACGTTTGGGGGATACAACGTTCATATTTTACATTGACATAAATATTATGGTAAAGAAAAAGTTTAAAAAGTTGGTCAAAATTCATTGAAATAAAGGTTTTTATACAAGCCTTTTACAGGTGTATAATTAACAAGTAATATCAACTAACTATAGAAACAGAAATGAGATCCCACTTAAAAACGTATCATTGGACAGTAATATTTTTTAAAAAAGCTCATCTATCAACGCGACTGGAAAAAGCGTTCGCGAAGCGGCCTAGTTAAAATACAATCTAGAAATAACAAAATCTTTCCCGACCAGGGGATTTAACCCAGGTCTCCAACATTTCGAATGTAAGGGCGCCTTGGCTAACTAGACTAGGGAAACACCAAAGTCGTTGTTAGACGAGTGAGCGAGTCATGTGTTGAGTACCCGGGAACATTTGTTGGATGAGCAAAACGAAGACTTCAATTTCACTGACCCTTAAAAAATTTAGCTCCCGTGTTTTTTTTTGTTTGTTTGTTTTTTTGTTTTTCTTTTTGTTTGTTTTTTTGTCTGTTTGTTCTCTCTCTACCGGGCAAACGGCATATGCGATCTTAATTAAAATTGGAGGGGACCTTCAAAATCTCTGAACTTAGACCTGCCACGTTTTTGGGTACAATCGAAGAAATATTTTTCATGAATATCGTACTGTTACGATTTTTTTCGATTTTTAGTGCGATATTTTCGTGACATTTGGGCCTATTCTGACCAAACGGGTGGGGCTACAACGTTCATATTTCACATGTGCATTAAGGTTATGGTGATGTAGTACCATTTGAAAGAAAAAGTAAAAAAAAGTTAGCCAGAATCCATAGAAATAAAGGTTTAAATATAAGTTTTTTGAGGTTTATAATAACAATTAACAAGTAACAATAGAAACTTGACAACAATCACCTATAATGAGTTCAAAAAGAACTTCAAAAGTAAAGACATCCCACGCAAACTAAAAACTTATTAAAAAAGCTCATCCATCAACGCGACTAAAAAAAGCGTTTGCGAAGCTTCCTAGTATTTAAAATTGGTCATTATGTTTGTATAAATAATAGGGTTTTTAAGTTGAGTTAGTATAAGGGCGCGTCAACTGTAAGGCCATAATGCTCCACTCTAGCCTATGATCGGCTGGGGAGGCCTTAGGTAGGGGAATAAAAGGAATGTTACCGGGGACTCAACACATGGCTCACTCACTCGAATTTAACAACGACTTTGGCTTTTTCCTATTTAATTGCATTTAATATCCATTTTGAATTTGTTACTAAAATTATTGTGTTTCGGATATAGTGTTGTAATATTAGTATTTCAAATATTTACTTAACTATTAGTTCATTGTTGTGTCTGCATCTATGTAAGTAGATTTATCTAGTTTGTCCGTAGTAAATCAGTTTTCTAACTGAACAGGGTAGACGTTAAATAAATAAATAATAATAAAAAAAAACAATTTTCCTAAATTAATAGAAACGTTTGTTATTCTATAGCTTGATTTGATTTGATAAATTGATTTGGGGAATTTATAAATGAAATAAACAGCTGGTGGCATGGAGGAAGTCTGAAACGTTTTCGAGTTTTCTGTTTTAATTTTAAAGTTACCGTCGTTATGAAATAGGATTATAGGCGTCGTGAATGCAATAAGACGAACATTTTTGGCCCTATTTGAATTTAAGTACTTCCAGTACAATTTCTAGATAAAAGAGCATTGATTTCAATGAGATCGAGACTGCAAGTTTGTCCGTAAAAGAATAAAATCGTATATTTTCTCTTCAAATATTGAATCGTATTCGGTAACTAAACATTTTAAAGAATTAGAATTTTGGATTTGTTAACAAAGTGTTTCTCCAAAAAGTACAGATTTGTACCAAATACCAAAAATACATTTTCCCGGGGGCAAGCCCCCGGAGCCCCTAGTTTTCCCCAAATAATGGCTCTGCCAATATACGGAGAACACGAAAAAAACATAGATATTGAACTATAATTGGCTAGATCAGCAGTCATTGGTCCACTTCCAAGACAATTTGAAGCCATCTTGAATATGGAAGTTTGCATGTTAATTAAATGGGAGAGATTTGTAGCCCAAATAGTTCTCAAGATTGCCGCCAGGTTGACAGGTGAGCATATTAGCCTTTAACATCAAATGATTACTAAATTCCTTTATGCAATAACATCTTATTGTTTCTGTTTGTTCAATATCATGCTGAACAAGCTAAAACCATATCAAACAATCCAGTAAAATACTTAAATGCATTAAAAAGCATAAATTAAAACGCCAAATCGCCCTTTAAAATATGTCAGATTGACTCTTCAATTTGCTAAGCTCGCGCCTGTGCGGAGGTATTGGAGACTGCGTATCTAGCCAACAATAGGTGTTTAATATCAATGGAAAAAATAACAAAATTGATTTCCAAAACGCACAGTTTTAGATCTAGAATAATATACAATTTCTTTCCAAAGGGGCAAGCCCCCGAACTCCTCATGTAGGTACTAAATTATTCGTTTATTACTTTCACAATGTGTATTTTTTTTTAAATCTGGCTATGCCGCTACGAGGAGGCGAAAAGGAATAACAAACCGTTGGCTTTATGAGTTCAACAAATAAAACATAAATCAGCCATTACATGTAAAATGTCATTAGGCCATACATAAAAATGAAGCAATCACCATCTTACTATAGGAAAACGCCAAAGTCGTTGTAAGACGAGTAAATGAGCCATGTGTTGAGTTTTTTTTTTTACCTAAGAGTAAGACTAGATCTAGACATCGTTGGTCTTTCCACCCTAGCCTATCATAGGCTAGAGTGGCGCATTATGGCCTTACTGTTGACTCGTTCTTATAACAAATAAACTCAAAACCCTATCATTCATACCTACATATCAATCAACTTGTATGCAGATGTTCCCGCGTATTCAACATTGACTCGCTCACTCGTCTAACAACGACTTTGGCGATTTCCTAGTCTAGTTGGATAAGGCGCCCATATACCCTGAATGTGTGGGAGACCTGGGTTCAATCCCTTGGTCGAGAAAGATTTTGTTATTTCTGGATTGTATTAAAAATTATAAAACATGTTTTGAAATGCATATAACGCAGTTTAGTCTATCATCTATGACAATACTATGGAAAACATAGGCAGTACGCAATACGTGTAAATATTGCAAGGTATACTCTTTAAAATCTTTGAGCGGAATTTGGGTGTACTTTAAGCCATGCTTATTAATGCAGTAGATACGAAGATATTGATTTACTTTTATGCTACGTCAATACGTTTTATAGAGGGTCATTGAAATTTGATCTTTGTTTTGTTTAAAAAGTGTAAACAAAATGTTAACAGCTGTTGCTTGTTTGTATAACATGGCAGTGTCTGATTTTTTTTTGTAAAACCGCCGTTTGCGTATGCATCAGGCTACCTAAAGCTGAAAAATTCAAACTGAGAAATTTCCGCCGTGGCTCAGTAAGTTTGCAAAAGATTGACAATGACAAAATAAACAGGAACAAACCGCCGGTCCGCCATTCATATTTCAATTTTGGGAGTCTGAATGAAGAATCCCATTTTACAATCTACAAAGATACTCTTTTATTTCCTGTGGTTTTAAGTCTGTGAACATTCCATGTGCCAAACTGAAGTGACTGGGTGTGTCCATTGAGCATCCTCTCAAGATGTGTATGGAATGTTGTCGGAACCCTGGCGAAGGTCTGAGGGAGGATTAGGGACCTCCGGACAGCATTCGTTGACACACCGTTATAAATATTTAAATCCTCATTATACGAAGAAAGTGGGTTGTCTCTTGTTAGAAATATGTATAGAAATATTTTCAGGAGAAGCTACAAAATTTACTTGAAACCTAGCTTTATATTGTTAAAATAAAAAATAATGTTAACAAATTAGTCTTATTCAATATTCAATACAAAATTATATGCACTCTGCTAACTGGAGTATTAGAACGGGTTAAAATATTATTTGAATGAGAATTAAATTATGTAGCGCAAATCTATTATCACTCTCCTCGAAAAATGTTTTATTCTGCATTTATATCTCCGGCAATATATATGTGTGTGAGTACTTTAGACAGAAATTAAAAAAGTGACTACACCGGGGATCGAACCCGGGACCTTAGCTGTCCGGGCTATGCTCTTACCAACTGAGCTATGCAGCCACCATTTAGACACATTAAGACAGTTTTAAATTCGTGGCTGCATAGCTCAGTTGGTAATAGCATAGCCCGGACAGCTAAGGTCCCGAGTTCGATCCCCGGTGTAGTCACTTTTGTAATTTCTATCTAAAGTACTAATTGAGCAAACTTAGCGAGCGTCTCCACTTGAGTCTTATGGCTCGAATGTCTGTTGTTTTTTTGTTTTTTTTTCTGTTACTGCTTCGGTACAGGTCACACCGTTTCTCTGATCGACCTGAAATTTTGCACAGATGTACATACCACCTATGCGGGTTGCTGTATAGTTTTTGAACAAAATCCGATCGTTGGTTATAAAAAATAAAAAATAAAATAAAAAAATAAAAAAATAAAAATGTTCCGATCGTTATATGAAATTTTGCAGGGTCAATAAGTACAACATTCTCTCCTATTTTACAAATTTTCAGCTAAATCGGTCAAGACCTAAAAGAATTATTGGTATGTAACATTATGGGAATGTCGTTCTCGGGTCGTGTTGCACGTACCGGTGCTCGCTCAACAACGCGACGGGACTTTAGCGTTTTCCTAGTATATATACATATTTAATAATGTATTCGTCTGTATAGGAACCTGCTTAGATACAATTATGTTTTCTTACTAGGAAAACGCTTAAGTCCCGCCGCGTTGTTGGATGAGCGTAATTGGTGCATTGAGCTGCCATGTGTTATGCGGATTTTCTGTTGTTCTGTGAAAAAATAATTACTAAGTTGAAGATTTTTTTAAAATTAAATTAAATAAAAAATTAACTTAAATTTTAACTTTTTAATTAATCGTAATTTAAAAAAAAGAAAAACCGTAATATTGAAATTTTCATAAGAAATAATTATTCGATTGCGCACAAATTTTACACGAATATATTAATTCATAAAATTAAGGTTCTGTGAAAAAATCATTACAAAAGGATAAAGCATGTAGGTGTTATAAGTCAAAGAATTGTTTTAAAAATGAAAAAAAACGTAAAATTTCGATTTTCATGAGAAATAGTTTTTCGATTGCCCTCAAATTTCACACGAATACCTAAATTCATAAAATTAAGGTTCTGTGAAAAAATCATTAAAATCGGATAAAGCATGTAGGTGTTATAAGCTGAAGAAATTTTTTAAAATCGAAAAATATCGTAAAATTGCGATTTTAATACGAAATAATTTTCCGATCGCGCTCAAAAACGTGGCAGTTCTAAGTTCAGAGATTTCGAAGGTCTCCATAAAATTTCATCGTAATTTGAGTATCGGTTTAGCCGGAATCGTGTTAACAAACACACAATAATACAAACAGAAAAAAAAGAAAGAAAGAAAAACATTCCGGATTTTTTTCTCCAGTGTAGTGAAATGGAATCTTCGCTTCGCTCATCCAATAAGTATATGCATGGTGTGTAGTGTGGGTAGTTTGAGAGAGAATGTGCAGGAGCTATTTAAGAATACTTAATCGATAACATTCGCCTTTCTGACTTGTTAACCCTCTCGTTACTGGTGTTCACGATAGTGGCCATCAACTTTCAAAATTTATATCCGGGTATAAGAAAGTTTTTTTCAGTTTGACCCCAATTTTTTTATTTTAAAAAATAAATATTTTTCCCCATCCTGATTGGACGAAAAGTACCCTTTTTAGAGAAAATCCAAAATACCCATCTGCAAAAAGGCTAAAAATGGGCAAATTTTGGTTTTTCCCGGAAAAGTCAAATATTTCTAGTATTTCTACCATTTGTGATACAAAAAATGTAAGATATGCAAATAATTCAGAAGAAGCTTGTTTTAGGATTGTACATCAAATTAACGTATTTACTCAAAATGAAGCTTTAATGCTAAATAAAAAAATTCCCAAAATTCCTTAAAGAACACGAAAAAAAATTTAAAAACTCTAAAAATCTTTTTTAAAAATTAGTATTTTGAAATATTTGCTTGAAATAACTTAATTTTGAAAAAGAAAATCTGGTAGTGAAAGGGTTATTAGTCGGGATTGCTGGTGGCGGCTGTCGGACCGCCAACATCTGGAATCAGATTCTCTAACTTTCCATATGAGCGTTCTCTGTTGGTCCGATATACATAACTATGAAATGTCGTGCTATGTTTTTTAACATTATAAAAGCATATAAAAACATTCCAAAAAACAAATTCTAATTATTAACTTACAACATCCCAGACAAAGCAATATAACCTACACGGTTGTAGCTTAAAAATATGAAGTAGCCTACCGTTGACGGACGATGGGAACTTCAATTGCAATAATTGGAGCCCATGGCTAAGTACAGAATTGTGGAGTAAATTACGAAGTTTTAATGAAGTAGCCAGGTATACAGAATATGATTGACCAATAGTAAAAAGTACTATTCTCAGCCCGCCTAATTTACATCTCGATAAAAAAAAATCAGGAAGGCTATGGCTCTCCGAGTACACAAACGTATTTTATTATTATTTTTATTATTATTATTTATTTATTCAATAACAGAATGCAAAATATACTCCAGAAATAGGATGCAATAAAAAACAACACACAAACGAACAAACTTACGCTATATAATTGTAATCAGGGTAGGGTCAAAACCTTGGCAGTCCATGAAAGTTGGCTGAATGAAAGAGTACCTTTAATAAAACAGAGATTTTTTTTGTCGGGACATAACCTCACTATCGGTCATTATATCTCGTTTTTTGGACAATAGTGTAGCCAGCACAGCTAGTGCAATATTAAATTTTGTGTATCGGTTTTCTGGATATAGTTTCTTAACACCTTTAGCTACAACTTCAACTATAAGGACAAATAGATTTCTGAAATAACAGTTGGTATACGATTTTTTTGTCAAACGGTACAAATACGAGTTTTTTTTTAGTTTTGCATCGTCTAGCAAAAAAAAAATCGTACACCAACTGTTATTTCAGAAATCTATTTGTCCTTATAGTTGAAGTTGTAGCTAAAGGTGTTACGGAACTATATCCAGAAAGCCGATTCACAAAATTTATTTTGCACTAGCTGTGCTGGCTACACTATTGTCAAAAAAACGACATAATGGCCGATAGTGAGGTTATGTCCCGCCCAAAAGAAAAAAAACATTTTTTTCTGTTTTAAGTAAGGCTAGGTAGTCGCTAGACCATCTAGTTGATGATAGACGACTTTATCAAATTCAAAATAGCAAGACATGAGAATTAACTGCAAAAGCTCCATTATTGCATCTACAGATAGAGAAGTTCTAGACTGTAGTGAACAAACAGTTAATAAATTGTGTTTTACAAGTGAAAGAACCTCCTTGACAGGTACACTAGGAAACAAATTTACAACATCAAAACTCAACAATCTAGTCTTGTCACTAAATTGAACTTCTCTCAACTGATCTACAAGCTCCTTTGAATTTAAGACAGCTGATTTTATGTTATGACTCAGAGGTTTTAAGATATTTAAAAGAAATTTAGATAATAGACTAAAAGGTGATCCCATTGAACTCACAATTGGCCTTAATGGTAAGCCCTCCTTATATCACAAGTAAAGTAAACACAAGTATATCACATGCTCAAGAAATATGAAAAAAGGACTACGTCTCAAACGACCGTATTCTCATCTGACCGTAGTCGCAAATGACCGACTTTTGTCTCATTTGTCCGACTCCGTACGTCACAGAAAGGTCGGCCATTTGAGACTACGGTCATATGCGACTACGGCCATATGAGACTACGGTCATTTGAGACTTCGGTCAAATGAGACTCGGTCGTTTGAGACTCATGTTAAAAGTCGGTCATTTGAGATTTCGGTCGAATGAGACTACGGTTGAAACAACATAAGATTTGTACTTCAAAACTCGCAGAACATGTTTATGAAAATCATCATCATATTAATTGGGAAGACGCTTCAATCCTTGCACATGAGTCTAATGCCACAACAAGGAAAATTAAGGAAGCTGGTTTGATTTCATGTGTGGCCAATACAATCAGTGTGCCTAGTGTTAATTATCCAGCCATTTGGAAAAGTTTCTGTCCATCAATTTCATCACTAGATCAATAGCTTTATTTCATACATCAATAACTGTCCAACTTGTCAATTTAATGTTCTGTTTTTTGTTTTTTTTATTTTTATTCATGATAAACTTTTTTGTTAATAATTTGGTACTAATGCTCAGCCATATTTATAATGATTTGTGAAATGTTTTTTGTCCTGTCTGTTGTGGTTTTTAATTGTTAATTTTGTTTGATAAAGATTTCTGTAAAGAAATCGAAATATCACATTTAAATAAATATTTTGTTAACTAACAGTGAAAAAGTCCAATGAGTTATATTTATAACGTTACTACCTGTTATATAGTTTCATTTTTTATAACAACACTGCATGTTCAGTGTGACATGGACAATACTTTGCGTAGATTCTGGGAATTAGAAGAAATACCTACTGCAAACTTACTGACTCCAGAAGAGAAGCTGTGTGAAAAGCATTTTGAAAAGTCTCACCGGAGAGACGATTTTGGTAGATTTATAGTTGAACTTCCATTTCGGAAAGACAGCCCGAGGCTTGGGCTATCCCGCAATCAGGCGGTCCATCGACTCGCTTCCCTGGAGCGTCGGTTGAAATACCAACCTGATAAAAGGCAGCAATATGATGAGTTCATGTCTGAATACTTGTCACTGGGTCACATGGAGCTTGTTCCTCAAAGTCAACTAACCAAGCCCTTGAGTGAAGTGTATTACATTCCTCACCATCCAGTCATGAAGGAGAGCAGTACAACCACAAAGTTGAGGGTTGTATTTGACGCTTCAGCGAAGTCTTCTTCGGGTGCATCCTTGAATGACAAACTAATGGTTGTACCTAAGCTGAAAGGCGATATCGTTTCTTTTGGGATTGGGTTCCCCAAAAATTACATCTTTTCCTCTAGTGCTGACATCGCCAAAATGTATGGGAACAAATTGGGGTTTGATAAATCACGGGCCCGTTTTACCCAAAAAATAGTGTGGAGAACGAATTTCAGGTAAAACCAATAAAAGATTTTAGCTGTTCCCCATTTACTTAGGGGAAGGTTTTTTTTTCTTTTTTCTTCCCAAACGAAATCCCTTCAACAATGACAAGGGATGAAGAAAGGTTTTTTCCCAAAAGGGCAGCCCCTGTTGTGAAAAGGGGACTTCCGTCGACGATTTTGAGGGACGGGTCCCCGATCCCAAAACCCCATTGACGAAAACCGTATCTTAAAGAATGAATTTATTCAGCTAACGAAAAAGGGGGGGTTTCGGGGCTCCGCAAATGGGTTATCAAATTTTCCCTCAAAAAGGGTTTATGGGGGAAGCTTTTTCCCGGGAAAAACAAATGCGGAGAACTTAACTTTCCCTTTTGGGATCATCAAAAAAGGGGAAAAGAAGTAATCGGTAAAAAAAAATTTGGACTTCAGTGGACCCCCAGCTGATAAATTTCTCTTTTACTGAAACCCAAACCCCCCAAAGGCCTGAATGTTTATCCCCAAAACGCAAGTTACTATTGACTTGCCAAGGTTTTTGACCCCCCTGGAGGCTTTAAACCAGTGACCATTAATGAAAAAGCTATTTTTTAAAATCATTGGGGAATTTTTAGATTTGGGAGGGGACGATGATTTTCCCAAAAAACTTTTCTCCCAATGCCGGGGAAAAGACAATATTCCCCAAAAGATTTCCCCCTCATAAAAAGGGAAAATCAGAATTAATCGATGCACTCAAGCCCCCCCGCCAAAAAAATGTCAGAACGGGTAGGCTTCTGTGGCTTTGAAGCGAAATATGTGCTGTAGTTACCTGCGCACTATTTTATTTCAGATGGACTGTCATGGTTCAACAGTGGCTGGTAAAAAAAAAGGGGTGTCACCGATACGACGGGTTTCCCCCATTCCTCGGTTGGAATTTTTTTTGGCGGGAATTACTTGTGATTTGGGGTTGTTCTATTTTCAAAGTCCCCTTTGAAATTAAACCCGCGTTTAAAATTTCCTGTTGTAGATAGACCCCCCCCTATTGTGCTGGCCTGGTTAGCATGAAACCCAAAAACGTTGGAAGACTTTCGAGCTAATGGGGTTTACCCGGGCCCAAGAATTTGGGTTCCCTTCCCAAAACGGGCATCATGTGATCAGCAGTGAAAAACCCTGCTGACGGGCCCTCCTCGGTTTGACCCCCTACTCCCTTCGCCAAAAAAAACATTATGGGGGGACAGGTCCTCTATGGCCCCCACGACAAAAGTTTTAAAAAAACCCACCCCATTGGAGAACCTGAGCCCCAGCAGAGCTGCGGGCCCAAAAGGGGAAGACATTCGGTGAGTGCACATACTTAGCTTGATACCTCACTGTTAGACAAGTGGCCCTTCTCTTTCCACAACGCCTTGTGACAGCGTGGTGCAGGGCTTTTCTTGTAATTGCAGAGCTGGCGTAAAAAACGTTTACCCCCAACCACTTGCGATTTTGAACTAAAAACGCACTTTTTTGGGCTGGGTGCCCTATTGTACAAAAGGAAGAATTCGCCACAAAAATACGGTTTTTTGGCAAGGAGGAAAACCGTTCCCCCCTTTGACCCCCTGTTACCCTTTTAACCCATTTCTCGAGGGCAAGGGTTTTTAACCCAAGGGGTGGGCGGCCGTCTAAAAAATGCTCAAGTTTCTGAAGGGCCTTTAAAACACCCTCCCCCTTCTCCCCATCGCACCGCCCTCACAAATTTTGAATAGTGATAAAACGAGAACCTAAAAACCTTCATGCGACAATACTTCAGAAAGGGTTTCCGGGATCATTCTTGGTAGAGCCCTCCTGATATCAAAATTAAAAAATGTGTTACGTGTCATCGGCATAAAAAGGGAAAACTTCCAATAAATTGAGGGGTCAACTTCCAGCGGGCACAAAAGGGGTTTCCGCCCGGGTTCCCCGTCCTTTTCTACATTTTTGGGTGGACTCCCCGGGCCCTTTCCCTTTCTGCGGAATAGGGAAGGGTAGAAGCCAAATTTAAACTACAAGGGGTATGTCGCCCTTTTCTTTTGTTTCCCTCCCCCGAAGGCTATCCATTTGGAGCAAAAGAAAGCGCCCTTTTTCAACCTGCTTTTAAAAAAAAACTTTAAAACATTTTTCTCTCGTCGTGGGAAGCCGCCTGCTTTACAAGCGGGTTTCGGAAAAATATTTTTTTGGGGGCCGCTCGGGGGGAAATTCGAGAGTTCCTCGAGCTCATTAAAACTAAAGAAAATCAAGGGGGGGTGGGAGGACCTCTCGAAAAATCAAGGTATTTAAAGTGGGAAATTTTTAAACCACCGCAGCTCCCACCAAGGGGGACTTTGGGAAGGCCCGGGGCCCAAATCGAGAAATACCATCTCCGTAAAAATCGTAGGAAACTAAAATTCAACTTTGAAAAATGTGCACCATCCTGACAAAAGTTTAAGCCCCCCTTCCCAAATTCCCCCTCCCTTTTGGGCTGCCACTTCCAAAAGATCCCAATGATCATCAGTCCTAAAACCCCCCATTTCCCAAAATTTGGGGACTTCCCCGTTAGCCGTCCCCAACCCCGACTTGATGTCCCCCAAGGTTTCCAGCTCTCAAAGGTTTGGGCTCTCCCCCAGACAGCTCAAAACTTCTTTGGGGGTCGTTGGTTTCCCCGGGGGTTTCCTTTTTCGGGCTTCAAAAAACGACCCCCAAATGGTGGGGTACGCAAGCCCAAAATCCAGCCTTTGGGGCTATGGGGCCCCATCAAAAACGGGGGCTTTCCCCCTCTTCCCCTGAAAAAATTGGCCGAGTCTTGGGAAATCACCCGGGTTTTTGACGGGCTGGTGAGGTTTCCCCCACTGTGAAGACATCGAGGTTTGGGGTTTTGCACCGACCTATTGTTAAGCTATCCTACCCTTTTATGGGAATTAACCCCCTTTTAACTTTTGTTTTTTCTAAAATTCCCTTGTTTTGGGGTTTTTTTTTTTAAAATTTTATGTTTCAAAGGGGGGGGAATGTTTGGGCCCACACGTATTTTTTTAAAAAATTTTGCCTTTTATTTTTATTTTTTTCATACTAGTAGGTAGTGATTGGATTTCGTCTTTTAACTTTTTAAAAATTAAAATTTTTTTTATTGTAACTTCGTCCATGGCGTTGGTCAATACGGCCTTTCCCCTTTTTTTTGGTAAAAAAAACATCTACTCACTTTTACAAAATTACCCTTATTAATTTCCCCCTGGGAAAATTAAAAAAACTTTTTTATAACTTTTCCCTTTTCTAAAATGAAACAAAAAATATTAAACAACATAATGAGAAGTACCCGTTTTTTTTTACAATTTTAATGAAGGGGTTAAAAAATAGAATTGCTTACTTAAAATTTTCAAAATATTTATTTTAGTCATAATCAAAAGAGGGTTTCTTATTGGGTGATAGTCTAATAGATTACGAGGGGGAAGGGTTTTTTCTTTTGAGTTGGCCCAGTTTTTCCCATTAAGACAAAAGGGGTTTTTAAAAAAAAAGTCAATTGGAAAACACTGGTTCTGGAAAGGGGGATTCGGTTCTTTGGGCCCAAATCTTCCCGGGAAATGGCTGTGTTATATGGGAGCAGGGTTTACAGACAAGTGCAAATTTTCGTTCCACGGAAAAACGCGTTTTTGGCCGTAGTAACGTTTACGACCCAGGCGAATCAAAGTATTCCCTTTACGATGGCTTTTTCCATGGATCTCCAAAATTTTAATTTCCCGCAAAATCTCTCCAATTTTTTGTGTTTTTGGGAAAAGGACGAGCCGATTATCATAAAACTTCTTTTGACGACCCTTGTTTTGAATTTAGACGAAGTGACTTACGACTAAAATGGAAAACCCGCATTCCCAAAGCAACATTTTAAAAAAATGCAGTAAACCCATTTTTATAAAAATTTTTTTAGGTGGGATATCTGACAGTTTTTGGCAATCCGTAGGTTTTAGTGGGAGAGGTTTTTGGTTTGTGGTCGGTTTGTGGTCGTGGTTGTGGTTTGGGTTTGTGGGAGTGGGGGTGGTGGTGGTTTGGGGGTGTGGGGGGGGTTGGGGGGTGGTTTTTGGTGGTGGTAGTAGTGGTAGTGGTATTAGAACAGTTTATTAGCTATATCAATTGCAAATAAAGAAGATTCTAATTGCAGTTCGCTTTACGCCCCAACCGCCAAACATCTTCGCCCCCCTCCACCCCAATCTGAAAAAAACATATTTGAACATCCAAGCAAAAATGTACTGCGTAGATATTTTAATCTTCTCAGCCTCTAAATTTGAAATGCAGAACGAATGAACCCGCGAGGGCCGGGACTCCTCCGTGGTCCACAAATCACCCCTTCCCCCGGGTGTGACGGGGCCCATTGATTCATGCGCCCCCACGCGGCAGGCACCTCGACACAAATTAATTTTTTATTTCTTTCGTGAGAACATTATGGGATATTCTCAGACAATAGAAATGTAGGAAAATGGGAAATGTGATATATGCATCCGTAGAAAATTGCGTTTTTCACTCGTAGATTGTCCAGAAAAGATCCGATCTGGTTGAATGAACGTAAAAAAGATTGCACATTGGACGTTTTGGGTATTAACTAGGAAAACGCTAAGGTCCCGTCGCGTTGTTGAGCGAGCACCGATATATGCAACACGATCCGAGTACGACAGTCCCATATTGTTACATACCAATAAGTCTTTAAGGTCTTGACCGATTTAGATGAAAATTTGTAAAATAGGAGAGAATGGATAAAATCCACCGCCATCTAGAGGACCTTGACATCATTTCTTTGGGAAAACTATTTTAACTCTTTGATAACAAATAATACACTGCTTCCTCGATAGTATTTTGATTACTTCTAGGTGGCAGTGCATAGTGACCAGAATTCTTGTGTGACTTTTCGTTGCTATGGTAACGTTACTTTTGTTAAAATGTAATTTCTATCTACACAACTTAAGGTCTTGACCGATTTAGCTATTTGTAAAATAGGAGAGAATGTTGTACTTATTGACGCTGCAAAATTTCATAACGATCGGAACATTTTTATTTATTTTTTTATTTTTTATTTTTTATAACCAACGATCGGATTTTGTTCAAAAACTATACAGCAACCCGCCTAGGTGGTATGTACATGTGTGCAAAATTTCAGGTCGATCAGAGAAACGGTGCAACCTGTACCGAAGCAGTAACAGAAAAAAAAACCCGGACATTCGAGCCATAAGAGTCAAGTGGAGACGCTCGCTACGCTCGCATCAATAAGTGACATTACTGATTTCTCCTTCTCGGTAATTTCATAATTGTAGGTAATTTAACATCCAAGTAACCAATTTATCAAAAAAGTGTTGCAAATTATTTATTTTCTACAATATCAGCACTATTGGATTTTAAAATTTGTTGTATTTAGATCGTTTTATTACTCGATTTGATTTGCGTAGGAATTAATTTTTCTCCAACTCAATTTAGAGCTAAATGGATACTCTTGAATGGTATTTTTGAGTAAGTTTTGCAGTCCTACAAAGGTCTTTCTTTTCACATTGTAAATTGACTTCTTCCGAAGTAGACTAGCTTTCGTAGCGAACAATTGACTGACGTACTAGCTGATGAAAATTGGATTCGCTTCTGCGAACTGATCACGGTCTCTCTCATCACAAGTACTAAAATTGTTATTTGTAACATTAAACATATATGCAGTACTAATGACTAATGAGGAGTGTACAACAATACAAAGAAGTTCTTTATTCTATTTTACGGAATATATAATTCAAAGTTCACATGCACAGTTAAGTCATACGACCTGGATTGAGACGGAGGGAAAATAAATGCTTAATAAATAGTATGTGTGCAATCTCCGATCCTAATTTTATCATTGAATTTTTTTCTAATATTTAAATAAAATTATGTATTGTTATAATTTTTTTCTTCTATTAAACTCCTAGTAGTAGCTACTAGCTAGCCATACCACTCCACTCCACTCCACTCCACTCCACTCCACTCCACTCCACTCCACTCCACTCCACTCCACTCCACTCCACTCCACTCCACTCCACTCCACTCCACTCCACTCCACTCCACTCCACTCCACTCCACTCCACTCCACTCCACTCCACTCCACTCCACTCCACTCCACTCCACTCCACTCCTTTCCACTCCTGCAGTCTCGAGTACAGTAATTTCATCATCATTTATCTATCATTTCCTGATAGAATTACGGAAGCCACTTAAATACAGGGTACTTGGGCATTTCTTTAGTAATTCATCTTTGAGCACAATAAAACTAATAATAAAATATGAATTACAATCCTAAATTATTACTTAATCTTAAACTAAACTACTTCAACTATTGAATACAATTCAACTATTTAAATAATCTAAAATTGTATTTTCTTTCTTAATTAAGCTACAGTATGTGTATTATTTAAGTTATAGACCTATCAATATCCTAAATTATGATTTTGTAAGAGATAGAAAACAAGAGAATAAACATGTTGTTTTATAAACTAGGGAAACGCCAAAGTCGTTGATAAACGAGTGAGTGAGCCATGTGTTGAGTACCCGGGAACATTCCCTTTTCTCCCCTATACCTATAAGGCTGGATCTAGCCCACAGAGCCCAGTATGGGGAATGATACCGGGTACTCAACACATGGCTCACTCACTCGTCGATAAACGACTTTGGCGTTTCCCTAGTATAATCATTGCACAAACATTTGTGGTCACAGACCCTTGTTCAACAGATACCCAGGCTAAATGGAACGGCCAGCTAGTGTACGACCCCGAGACTTAGTATAGTTACTGCCTCCAGCATCAATGTAGGCATATGAAAAATTAAAGACAATTTAGGCCTATAGACGAAAAAAGAAAATGGGTTCTAGTTTATTTGGTTTCAGGGCACGTCAACCGTTCGGTTATAATGCGACACTCTAGCCTAAGTGATATAGAGAGGAAAATCCTATGCTGGTCAGAATTAGCCACGGATAGGTGAATGAAAAGGGGGGTTCTCACGTCGTCGTCGTGAAGGAGGTTGTCAGGGAAGGGGGAGAGGTCCCCGACGACAACTGCCAGAGGTCGCATCTATTCGCGGAGTAATATATACTTCTCTATTATATTTACCAGCTGATGTTTGCGAGATGGACTTCGTCCTTTTCCTCGTCTATTACGATTAGCAGAGCCATGGTCTGTGCCTAATACCCGACCATGCAAAACTTAGGCCTACGTAAAGCGTACACCTAGGCATATATCTAGAATTCATGGCGTAGGTTAGAATAAAGTATAGGTGGTCTAGACTACGATTTAATTTTTAATTATACCTTTATACGGCGTAATACTGCAGTATTGCACTGTTTCTTGTGGATGGCCAGCATCATTAATTAGTTGATAAATCAAACAAGAATAATGACAGCTTAGAGAGCTTTAGAGAATTACAGGATACTAACAACAAAACAAAATGAAAAAGACACCGTCTTTGAAAACTGATAGCGAGCGACTTTCATAGTTGTTTTTATATCGCAGGCTGTGGTCTCTTTTACATATGAAAAATCTAAACAAATGATGTCGATATTTAAAAATATCACATTTTTATTTCTTTTAGGTTTAAATCGCAATGGATCTAGCTGATTTTGTTAACAGTTCTCAGGTAATTCGTACCGGATGTCTGTTAAAAATTTCAGCGCAATCTGTTCAGCGATTCGGCTGATTTTCGATGTACACACACGCAGAATAACAGAATGAGATCCGTTTGAGTTGAATGGAGATCACTCCGTTCGCTGCGCTCACTCGTTTAAACTAGGGAAACGCCAAAGTCGTTGTTAAACGAGTGAGTGAGCCATGTGTTAAGTACCCGATTACATTACTTTTCTTCCCCCTACCTTGGGCCTACCTAGCCTATCATAGGCTAGAGAGGCGCATTATGACCTTACAGTTGACGCGCCCGTCCCCGTATACCAACTAAACTTTAAAAACTATTATTTATACGAATATAATTATCAAACTTAAATGCAAATGTTCCCGGGTACTCACCACATGACTCGCTCACTCGTCTCACTACGACTTTGGCGTTTCCCTATAGTCTAGTTGGCTAAGGCGCCTTGTAGCCGAAATGTGAAAGAAGTGAGTTCAATTCCCTGGTCGGGAAAGATTTTGTAATTTCTAGATTGTATTTCAAAAATAATTGAACATGATTTGAAATGCATAATATAAGTAATGCAGTGTTGTCCATCATCTGTGGCAATAGGGCCTACTATGGTAAACATAGCCAGTACGAAATACGTGAAAATATTGCAAGGTTTACTCAATCTACGAGCGAATTTTGTGGGTACCTTGACGTGCAACATTCGACAGACCTTGCATGGGCACGGCATTTCACGGCCAGGCGAATAATAACAAAAATATATTTTCAAAATCTAAACATTGTACCCGATTACATTACTTTTTCTCCCCTACCTTAGGCCTACCTAGCCTATCATAGGCTAGAGAGGCGCATTATGGACCTTACAGTTGACGCGCCCGTCCCCGTATGCCAACTAAACTTTAAAAAACTATTATTTTATACGAATATAATTATCAAACTTAAATGCATATGTTCCCGGGTACTCACCACATGACTCTCTCACTCGTCTAACTACGACTTTGGCGTTTTCCCTGGTCTAGTTGGCTAAAGCGCCCTTATAGCCGAAATATGGGAGACTTGGTTCAATCCCCTGGTCGGGAAAGATTTTGTAATTTCGAGATTGTATTTAAAAATTATTAAACATGTTTTGAAATGCATATAACGCAGTGAGTCCCATCATCTGTGGCAATAGGGCCTACTATGGTAAACATAGCCAGTACGAAATACGTGAAAACATTGCAAGGTTTACTCAATCTACGAGCGGAATTTGGGGTACTTTGACTTAAAACATTCGACAGACCTTGAATGGGACACGGCATTTCACTGCCAGGTAAATAAAAACAAAAAATATCTTTTCAAAATCTAAAACATTGTCGTTAAAATAATTTCATAACATTGGAAGTCTATTTTTCAGTTTATTATTTCTTGTATGTTTAAATCGCAATGAATCTTGCTGATTTTGTTAGCAGTTCTCAATAAACTCGTACCGGATGTCCGTTTAAAATTTCAGCGCAATCTGTTCAGCGATTCGGCTGATTTTTAACGTACACACACACACACACACACACACACACACACACACACACACACACACACACACACACACACACACACACACACACGCACGCACGCAGAAAAACAATAAGGGCCGTTTAAGTCGAATGGAAATCACTACGTTCGCTACGCTCACTCGTTCAATTATAGATTGAACAAAGACAAGCATACAAAGGAATATGACTCATAAATTGTACTTTTTGTTTATAATTTTGACTTCTATTATGTCCTCAATCACATTTTTGAAATAAAAGCCATGTATGAAGAGCCGTTACGAATTCGTGAATATTAGCACACTGTTTGGTTGTTACCGTGATTGTGTTGTAGATTTTTGTCCAATATATATTATGTACTTTTGCAGTATCCGTTTTCGTACATGTGGTAGGGATAACGTTTTGTTAGAATTATTGATAGTATCGTGTTTGTGGTTTATAGAAGGAAATATCGATTTGTGCATTGTATTAAATATTGATACGGTTTTAAAATGTCCATATTGATAATATTTGAGAATCTCGAAATCTCGAATCGCGAATCTCGTCTTGGTTTCCTGAGCATAACTTTAAGAATGAGTTTCTACATGAAAACTAATTTTTCTTAATATTTGTAGTAGGTTCCACCGGGTTCCACCCCAAGCTAGGATCCCATAGCATAAGATGGACTGTATAAGTGAATAGTATATGGTTTTTGAGGTAGGTATATGGTTTATAATTTCAATCAAGTTAAATACAAATGTTCCCGGTAATTAACACATGACTCGCTCACTCGTCTAACAACGACTTTGGCGTTTTCCTAGTCTAGTTGACTAAGGCGCTTTTATACCCGGTATGTTGGTGACCCGGGTTCAAACAACGGTCGTAATGAATTTTGTCATGTCTGGATTATTTTAATATCTCTGGAAAAGTATAGAACATGTCTTGAAATGCATATAACACTATGGAAAACATCAAGTAAAGACGAGTATGATACGAGTAATGATTGCAAGGTTTACTCAATCTCCGAGCGAATTTTTTGGATGAGCGTAGCGAGCGTAGCGAGCGAAGCGAAGATTCCATTTCACTACACTGGAGAAAAAAATTCGGAATGTTTTTTTTTTCTTTCCTTCTTTCTTTTTTTTTGTATTTTTGTGTGTCTGTGAACACGATTCCGGCTAAACCAATACTCCAATTGCAATGAAATTTTATGGAGGTCTATGAAATCTCTGAACGAAGAACTGCACGGGGGGAAAAATCGATCGAAAAATTATTTCTCATGAAAATCGCAATTTTACGTTTTTTTTCGATTTTTAAAAAAATTCTTCGACTTATAACATCTACATGCTTTATTCGATTGTAATGATTTTTTCACAGAACCTTAATTTAATGAATTAATATATTCGTGTGAAATTTGAGCGCAATCGAAAAATTATTTCTTATGAAAATCGCAATTTTACGATTTTTTAAATTTTTAAAACATTCTTTGGCTTATAACACATACATGCTTTATCCCATTGTAATGATTTTTTCACAGAACTTTAATTTTATGAATTTATATATTCGTGTGAAATTTGAGCGCAATCAAAAAATCATTTCTCATGATAATCGCAATTTTACGATTTTTTTCAATTTTTAACATTTCTTCGACGAATAAAACCTACATGCTTTATCCGATTGTAATGATTTTTTCACGGAACTTTAATTTTATGAATTAATATATTCGTGTGAAATTTGAACGTAATCAAAAAATTAACTATTAAAAAAATTGCAATTTTACGCTTTTTCGTTAAAAAAAATTACGCTCATCCATCAACGCGGCGGGACTTAAGCGTTTTCCTAGTAGGTAACCTTGAGCGTGTAAGATTCGATACATCTTGGTCACTGCATGCAAATATTATTTGATAAAAATGATTGGTCCAAAACAGAAAGCATTGTCGTTTAATTAAATGTGACATTCTCAGTCTATTTTCATTTTATTATTGGATGAGCGTAGCGAGCGAAGCGAGCGAAGCGAAGATTCCATTTCACTACACTGGAGAAAAAAATCCGGAATGTTTTTTTTTTCTTTCTTTTTTTTGTGTGTGTGTCTGTGAACACGATTCCGGCTAAACCAATACTCCAATTGCGATGAAATTTTATGGAGGTCTATGAAATCTCTGAACAAAGAACTGCACGGGGGGAAAAATTGATCGAAAAATTATTTCTCATGAAAATCGCAATTTTACGATTTTTTTTTTTTTTTTAATTCTTCGACTTATAACATCTACATGCTTTATCCTATTGTAATGATTTTTTCACAGAACCTTAATTTTAAAATTAATAAATTCGTGTGAAATTTGAGCGCAATCAAAAAATCATTTCTCATGATAATCGCAATTTTACGATTTTTTTCAATTTTTAACATTTCTTCGACGAATAAAACCTACATGCTTTATCCGATTGTAATGATTTTTTCACAGAACCGTTATTTTATGAATTAATATATTCGTGTGAAATTTGAGCGTAATCGAAAAATTATCTATTAAAAAAATCGCAATTTTACGCTTTTTTCGTTTAAAAAAAATTACGCTCATCCATCAACGCGGCAAGCGTTTTCCTAGTTTATTATGAGTTTAAATCGTAACGGATATTGCTAATTCTGTTTAGCGGTTCGGCTGTTCTGGAGCGAAGTCACTCACTCACTCACTCACTCACAGACAAAAACATCAGATCTTGTGCCGTTTGAGTCGAATTGTAGACTTCAGTCGCTGAGCTCCTCGTCTCGTCTAATTAACAATGTGTAAACAAATAAAGAAATAGACAGAATTTAAACGGGTGTCTTTATAGCTCAGTTGGTAAGAGCAGGGCCCGGACAGCCAAGATCACGGGTTCAATCCCCGGTGGAGGAACTTTTTTTTAATTTCAGTCTATAGTAGCCTACTATAAACATATTAACTAGGCCGCTTCGCGAACGCTCTTTTCAGTCGCGATGACGGATGATATTTTTAAAGAAATATTTCTGTCCAATGATTAAGTTTTAAAGTGGGATCTCATTACTTTTTATATAGTTGCTTGATAATTACTTGTAAATTATACACAGGCAAAAGGCTTACATTTAAACCTTTATTTTGAAGAATTTGGACAACTTTTTCAACTTTTTCTTTCAAAAGGCACTACATCATCATAATATTTATGTCAACGAAAAATATGAACGTTGTAGCCCCACCCGTTTGGTCAGAGTCGGCCCAAATATCACGAAAATATCGTATTAAAAACCGGGGGGGAAATCGTAAAAGTACGATTTATATGAGAAAAATTTCTTCAAATGTCTATTAAATCACAACATATTAATTTCATTGATTTTAAACGTTCCCATAAAGTTTCATCAAGATCGGAGTTAGATAGGCAATTCAGTCTGCCAAATTCGAAGTCTATGCTGTTATTGGGTAGAAGCAATAAAATATGATGTTTAAACTAATTCGACCATGCTGAATTCTGAAAACATGTTGGCAAAACCAAACGTGGCTCATTTACCTTCAAAACTCAAAAATTTTGGACATCAAAAAACCACTTTTTAAAATTTTGTTTTACTGTCGTAGGAGTCATAAAATATGCTGTTTGAACTCATTCGACGATGCTGAATTCAAAAACCTATGTTGTCATAACCAGAAATGGTTCCTTCACATTAAAAACTTTAAAAAAAGTATGGAAATCGATAAACAATTTTATAAATTTAGTTTTACTAGGCCTATCTACAATTATTTTAAAGTTCATTTTATAAAGGAAGGAAATAAAAATGATATCTTTAATCAAGAATTAAGATCTAAACCAGCCACATGTCGTACCCCCGCCAACCCTAACAGTCTTATGCTAGGAATATTACCATGTCTTTATAGGTATCGGTCCAAATTTTAACGTTGTTTGAAGTATATAATTACCCCAAATACAAAAAATTGTAAAAAATAAAATGAAAAGGCAGCCACCTTCTCCTTCACAAGTCTCACAAGGCTATTCTTAATGGTTACGGACCTCCGATCGGATATTGCAGAAACATATTAAAATGGGGTGGTGTTTGTATGTACATTAAAAAAGAATTAAATACAGATATACCTATAAGAGAAGATCTTAATAAAAATTCTACTGAAAAACATTTTGAGTGTATTGCGGTTGAGCTTCCTGATATAAATGTTGTTATTGCGTCAATGTATCGCACACCAGATGGAGACATTAAAACATTTCTCTCAAAAATAGAAAATATTCTAAACAAGCTCCTATACGAAAACAAGACAATCATTTTATGTGGTGATACTAATATTAATACTAATAATAAATATGACTTTGTTACTTTACTTGATACTTTCAACTTGAAACCACTCGTTAACACACCAACTAGGTGCACTTCGCACTCAGAAACCTTAATCGATAATATTTACACTTGCGTACCTCAGAAGACGTGTGTGGTAGATAATTTAACAGTTTATTTTTCGGATCACAACGCTCTTATTGCAAGTTTGCCCTTTTCCAATAACATTAAGTTATCAGTTCAAAATCAAGTATCAAAAAATGTTCGCATGTATAGTAAAAGAAAATACGCAACCTTTTATCACATGCTAACAAATGAATCTTGGTTGGATGTAATGAATGATAAATGTCTGGAGTCACAGGCCGAAAAACTAGTAACAACATTTACTTATTAGTTACTTAAATCAAGCATTTCCGCTAAAACTAAATAAACCAACGAAAAAGCATAACTCAAGGTATCATTAATTCTAGCCAAACTTTGAAAAGATTGCATAAAATTGCAAAATATGCACCAACCGACGAAAATACTAAACATTTTTACAGTTATAAACAAATATTTCAAAGGGTAAAAAGGCAAGCCAAAAAAATGTACTTGGATGAGCAAATCCAAAAATCTCATAATAAAGTAAGGACTGCATGGAATATAATTCGTAAAGAATCTGGGAAAGAACCTGCCCCTAAGCGTAACATAAATGTTTTCTCAGAGGGCCGTTTACTTGATACGCCGTACGAGGTAGCAAATATTTTAAATAAGTCTTACATAGAAGTCGCAAAAAACAATCATATATTGACAAGTGCAAAAAACACAGAACTCGCGTTAAATAAATTAAATGCTTCTTCTACTCGTTGTAGCAAATCTATGTTTGTAGAACCGACGACATCGAAAGAAGTAGTAGATATAATCAAAGAAATGAAATGCACAAGCACAGTAGATATTTTTGGAATAAACTCAATGGTAGTTAAACGTGTAGCTAAGTTTGTTGCTCTTCCGCTAGCAGAAATATGCAACAATTCTTTACAGACAGGACAATTTCCTAAATGGTTTAAATACACCAGGACTATTCCAATTTTTAAAAAAGGTGACAAAACATGTGCCAAAAATTATAGACCTATATCGCTCTTGACAATATTTTCAAAAGTGCAAGAAAAAATTATGTATAGAAGACTAGAAAGTTTTCTAAACAATAATAAACCCCAATCAGAATGGCTTCAGGAAAGGTAGATCTACACTTACAGCGGCATTTTCTTTGACGGACATGATCTTAAAATCATTAGATAAAGGCAAAAAAAAATTAGGGCTGTTTATTGACTTATCGAAAGCCTTCGATACAATTAATCATTCAACTCTCCTTCAGAAAATGGAATTTTATGGTATACGCGGTATTCCTCTGAAATGGTTCCAATCTTATCTCGAAAATAGACAGCAGTGTGTTGATATCACCTACTATAATAAGGAAGCAAATAGAGAAGAAATAGTTAGATCAGATTGGAGGACAATTGAAACGGGAGTTCCACAGGGGTCCATCTTAGGTCCTTCCATGTTTAATTTGCATACTAACGATTTGCCACTGAATGTATCTTTGGGATTATTAATTCAATTTGCGGATGATAGTAATCAAATCTTAACTTATGCTGAAGCGAATGACATAGAACTGTCGGCAAATTATTCTATCAAGGAAAATAACGAATGGTTTCAAGTAAATGACCTTTCTATCAATAATACAAAAACAGTACTAGTTAGTAAGGGTGAGATTATAGAAAATTTGAATGTATATAGTAGTGGAAATGATGACACGGATAATATCCCTATCAAAGGATGCTAACCTTTTAGGATTGTTCTTAGACAGCAGCTTAAACTGGAAACTACATGTACAAAAACTAGCATCCAAGCTAGCAACTGCATGCTTTGTGTTGAAGAAAATGAATCGTCTGGTTAATGACACAACTTTAAAATCTATATACTTCTCATACTTTCATGCTATTATGTCCTACGGAATTGCACTTTGGGGAGACCCAACCGACAGTAACAAGATATTTATTCTACAGAAAAAGGCAATACGAGCAATAACGAAATCTGGGAATAGGGATAGCTGCAGGCCACTTTTCAAAAAACTGAAAATTCTACCCAAGCCATGTGTATACATTTATGAAGTTATAACATTTATTCACAAAAATCTTAATTTATTCACCTGTAATTCAGATGTCCATAATATTAATACTAGGAATAAGAATAATTTAAGATCATTAAAATGCAATCTGTCGATGCGACAGAAAGGGCTTGCAGTATCGGGCATTAACCTTTATAACTCCATTCCATCAGAATATAAAAACCTGAATGAGCATATTAAATTTAAGAAAAAAATTAAATTGTTTCCCATGGAAAGATGTTTTTATTCAGTGGAGGAGTTTAAATTGGATTCTCAAAATCAAATCTAAATTAAACAAAGGTTACTGATGGAATTTTAATGTTACTCCCAATTTTTTAAATTTAAATTATGTTATTATGTTATTATGTCATATTATGTTTATATGGTTTAAGTATATCTCATTATTATAAATATTAATAATCTGACAACTCAAATGTTCAACTCCTTTATATATTATGTGAATGTATATATGAACCAAAAGAGGCTAATAAATATACTATACTATACTATACTATACTAACTAAACTATACTCTTTGGCTGTGAATGCTGTGAGATATAGAAGTTGAGCCAAAAATTTCATTCTTTCTCCCTAGTTTCGCATTGAAAAGAAGTAAGATCATTTCGCCTGTTAACGAGCGCCAAGCCAACCATTTTCGTAGTAAAAAAGTCAACATTTTAAACTCCAAAGGATTAAAAAAATTACTTGGCCATTGAGTTCTCATAATGAACCAAATTCAATGGTCAAGTAATTTTTTAATGATTTTGAATTAAAAATTTTGACTTTTTTTTACCACAAAACTGGTTAGCTTGGGGCTCGTCAACAGGCGAAATGATCTTACTTCATTTCAATGCGAAACTAGGGAGAAATATTGAAATGCTTGGCTAAACTTCATTATCTCACAGCATTCACATCCGAAGACTTGTGGAGGAGAGCATGGCTGCCGCTGTTTTTTCAATTTTTTTATTTGGGGGGAATATCACCTCTTTTTGCTTTCTGTTTGTAGCTCAACGCACCAATTACGCTCATCCAACAACGCGGCGGGACTTAAGCGTTTTCCTAGTTTAGCATAAGCTACCATCTGTTGTTTTTGTTAACAATCTGTGGGACAATGCTTTTTATTGGATGAGCGTAGCGAAGATTCCATTTCTCTACACTGGAGAAAAAATCTGGAATGTTTTTTTTTTGTATATTTGGCTGTTTGTTAACACGATTCTAGCTAAACCGATAATCATTTTACGATGAAATTTTGTGGAGACCTTCGAAATCTCTGAACTTAGAACTGCCACGTTTTTGAGCGCAATCGGAAAATAATTTCTCATGAAAATTGCAATTTTACGATTTTTTTCGACTTTTAAAACATTTCTTCGACTTATAACACCTACATGCGTTATCCGATTGTAATGATTTTTTAACAGAACCTTAATTTTATGAATTCATATATTTGTGTGAAATTTGAACTCAATCGAAAATTATTTCTTATGAAAATCGCAATTTTACGATTTCTTTCGATTTTTTAAATTTCTTCAACTACCTACTAGTCCGTGGAACAAGCTGCTTAAACTATAGAAACATTTCAAATCCGGAAACCAGCGCCAAAATTTAGGAGCTGGTAAAAGACATATTTTAGAATGTTATTTTCACGGGGGACACGCATGGTAGCAAATAAGTCACCTGTCATGGCGTCCTCAAGGTGGCCACCAAAATAATTCTTAAAATGGCTGTAACTCATAAAGTTATCATCAAATTTAGATAAACCAGGTATTGTTTTAATGGGTTTTTAATGCTCTACAAAAAATGTCGTAAGAAATTTTACCGTCAATACAATAGTTCCAATTGTATTTATAAATTATTACAATGTATAGCAATTATAGCAATTTTTTGTATATATATATATAATTATTTATACGTAGAACTCGCTAGGTTGTCATAAAATTTTCAAACTATACTAAAATAACGCCAATGAATCCAAAAATTTTAGTCCCGAAACGAAATTCTAGTAACTTATTGATTAATTATTAATGAATTTAAGCATTAATTAAATCCAAATTAAAAGTTTCTTGTTCACGTACCAAAGTCACCTAGTGTATCGCACAAGAACAATATGACCTCAACGAACCAAAAAAATATTGGATCCAAAAATAAATTCCAATCACTTTCCTATTAATTATAAAAAAATGAAAAAAATAAAACAATGACAATAATCACAATTCATTGTTGGATGAGCGTAGCGAGCGAAGCGAAGATTCAATTTCACTACACTGGAGAAAAAAATCCGGAATGTTTTTTTTCTTTCCGATACTCCAATTGCGATGAAATTTTCTGGAGACCTTTGAAATCTCTGAACTTAGAACTGCCACGTGCAAAAAATTGATCGATACATTATATCCCATAAAATTGCAATTTTACGATTTTTTTCGATTTTCTTTTTTTTCTGTTTGTATTTTTGTGGGTTTGTTAACACGATTCCAGCTAAACCGATGCTCCAATTTCAATGAAATTTTCTGAAGGCCTTCCAAATCTTTGGACTTAGAACTGCCACGTTTTTGAGCGCAATTGAAAGATTATTTCTCATGAAAATCGCAATTTCACGATTTTTTTCGTTTTTCTTATTTTTTCTGTGTGTATTTTTGTGTGTTTGATACACGATTCCGGCTAAACCGATACTCCAATTTCTATGAAATTTTCTGGAGGCCCTTAAAATCTTTAAACTTAGAACTGCCACGTTTTTGAGCGCAATCGAAAAAACAATTCTCATTAAAATTGCAATTTTTCGATATTTTTGGATTAAAAAAATATATTTTTCGACTTATCCTACATTCTTTATCCGATTGTTATGATTTTTTCACAGGATCTTAATTTTATGAATTTATTTATTCGTGTGAAATTTGAGAGCAATCGATTTTTTATTTATTTTATGAAAATCGCAATTTTACGTTTTTTTTATTTTTAAATCATTCTTCGACTAATAACACCAACATGCTTTATCCGACTGTAATGATTTTTTCACAGAACCTTAATTTTATGAATTAATAGATTGTTGTGAAATTTGAGCGTGATCAAAAAATAATTTCTCATGAAAATCGCAATTTTACACTTTTTTCGTTTAAAAAACAATTTGTTCTACTTATAACACCTACATGCTTTAACCGATTGTAATAATATTTTCACAGGACCTTAATTTTATGAATTTATGTATTTGTGTGAATATTGAGCGCCATCGAAAAATAATTTCTCATGAAAATCGCAATTTTACGCTTTTTTCGTTTAAAAAAACATACGCTCATCCAACAACGCGCATGAAAAAGTGTTTGCGAAGCTTCCTAGTGTAAAATTAACACAATGTGGTCGACCTTTTAAAGCTTGTTTTAAGACGAATAAAGGTAGTGAAACAATTATTAATTTAATTAATTACATTTTACTTAAATTATACCGCTTTTGACATATGTATTATTATGTATACCTTAAACTCGATCGATAATCATAAAAATATATTCTTTACTGACATAATGCCAATGAATCCAAAATGTCATGTCCCAAAACAAAATTCTTATAACTTACCGATTATTTAAGTAAATATTATTGAAGAATTACTTATATCTCAATTGTTGTTGACGATCGCGTAGCACATACAAAATTCCATCAGAAGTATCAAATATAAACAATGCAAGTATAATTTTAAAAAGAAATAGTCCCAAAATTAAGTTTAAGCTACTTTCCCGTTAATTGAATCTACCACAAATTTATTTTCCCGTAAAATAAGCTAGCAAATAGTTCCCAGTTTGGCTGTGTAAATTTAACAGAACAAATGGTGATTAAATCAATTAATTTTATTCATTCATTAATTTAATTAACGGTAAAGTAGCATGAACTTAATTTTGGGACTATTTATTTTGTAAATTATACTCGCATTGTTTATATTTGATACTCCTGTTGGCATTTTGTAGGTACTACGTGGTTGTAAACAACAATTATTGTGATATAAGTAATTCTTCACTTTATTACTTAATTAATCGGTAAGTTATAAGAATTTTGTTTCGTATCAGTCATGACATTTTGGATTCATTGCCATTATGTTAGTTCAGTGGTATAATTTTATGACGATCGATCGAGTTTTAGGTATACATAACAATACATATGTCAAAAGTGGGATAATTTAAATAAAATGTAATTAATTCTGGGATTATTTTTTTTTTTCATTAACTTTAATCGTCTTAAAACTAGCTTTAAAATGATACAAATGTCGACCACATTGTGTCAATTTTACAGAATGAATTGAGATCATTGTCATTATTTTTTATTAATTTAATTAATTTAATTAATAGTAAAGTGATTGGAATTAATTTTATGAACCAATATTTTTTTGGTTTGGTGTGGTCATATTGTTCTTGTGTGATACACAAGGTGACTTTGGTACGTGAACAAGAAACTTTAAATTGGTATTTAATTAATGCTTAATTTCATTAATTAATTAATCAATAAGTTACAAGAATTTCGTTTTGGGAATAAAATTTTGGATTTATTGGCTTTAGTAGTACAACTTTATTTATTAAACAAAGCTCTGCCTTTACATTAAGGTTGCCTTAAGACACAGAATAACAAAAAGAAATTAATTTACATTAATTATACAAATTACGTTTAACAATAAGTAAAATAGGTTACAGATTATGAAAAAATTGAATGAAATGAAAAATGAAGTGAGAAGTATGATTTGTGAAATATAAAAATAAAAAATACTGATTTATACTTGTAATTCTTGTTTTGGGCCATATAAAATGATTTCTAAAAATCCCAAATCGATCCCTTTAAAGCAAGGAGCACCAAGTCATAAATAAAACTCGCATTGAGTCTAAAACGTTTGCAAAATTTGACAAAAAAATCCGGTATCGTTCCTCTTGCTCCTATTAAGAGCCCGATCACATCAATTTCCTTTATATCATATTTGGTGAGAAAATATGGAACGGTAGCCTCGTAGATGTCTTTCTTTTCTCGATCCACCTTCTCCGGATGTCCAGTATCTCCTTCAAATCTTATGGTAGGGTCAATGTTTAAAAGCCGTGGCTAGTTATTCGGTTAATGGCAATATACCCACCCGACGGCTACTGTCATTAGCTCCCAAGCACGCGACTTCTTCATATACTTCCAAACCTGAGTTTCAGCTGGTTTGCTAGGGCAGATCGGATGCTATGGGGGCGATTTGTTCCTTAGAAGTTCTCCATGTTTAAAAAGAGCAAAGAACGTGAGGTAAAGTTTCTTTCTCACTGAGGCGAGGGCCTGCAGTGGTAACCGTCTGTGACTCCTTCCGTGCAGAGACCTTACAGGTGCAACGTCACATGTAAATTTCAAGGCATCTCTCCATTCTGATGACGACAAACCGAGTTTGGTGCTAATCCATTTTTTGGGCTGGAGTGTACTCCTTGTACATAGATACACCACGCCCCTTTTGGGATAAAGTGAACACCACTTCCCAAATTTTCTTTGATTCGCATTATATCTCTGATTTTCCTGCTTGTTATCTTCTTAGTTAAAGGTGTTGGCAACTTTCTTCTAGCTCATCAGATGTTATAACTAGTTTTTCCAAACATAGCTGTTTTTCCAAAGTGGTATTACGTGTTTCTATAACATATGGATCGTTAGATTTCTCTAAAACTGGCAAATTTTTAAAAATGTGAATAAAAGCTTCCCATTGGCACGAAACGTTCCTAGTCCCTTACAACTTCTGGCTGTGTATAGCTTTACGTCAGGAGTATCCCCTGGAAGTTAAAAGTATTCTTTAATGGTGCTTTTTACTAATTATCCAATCCTCCAGGAATTTCATTGGTAATTTTCCATTGGGAGCGTTCTGCAAAGGATAAATTAGGGTTGGCCATATATATTGATTGAGGATATTAAGCTTCTGATCAGCCTTTAGTAAGTGAGAAGTGTTTGATGGTCTTAATTTTGTTTTGAGTTGGTTTATAAAGAGCAGCAAAATCTGTCACTATGGATTTATTGAAATTAACTCCCAAATATTTATGGTTCTGTTGGAGATATGCTTTTTATTGTCATGTGGCATTTAATATGGAGAGGTTCTTCTTGTAATTACCTTTTTCAATGATAATGGCAGCACATTTTCTTGCATTTTTTGTGAGGCCTAATTCATCCAATCTACTGTTCGCCATTTGTGTAAGAGCTGTGGCAGTTTCCCTTATTCTTAGCTACGAGAACAAGATCATCAGGCAAACCCCTAAGATTGTAAGATTGTCTAAACCATCAACTAAATTAAAACCATACATTCTGATACTTCATTTTTTGATAGTTCATTTAGAATGTGGTCAGTGTTTAAGTTGTACAAAAATGGCGATAAAGGGGCACCTTGCATTACTCCTTTATTAATATTGATTGGTTTATTTGTTTGGTTTGTTTGTTTGAAAACTGTGTGGTATTTCCAATCTGTAGTTCAATTATTAGGTCCTTCAGAATGTTTGGTAGGCTAAAGCACGAACTGTTGAAGCTAAATGATTGTGTCCAACGTTATCAAACGCTTAGTGATATCAAAAAATATTAAAGCTGCGTTTCCATTATCTAATTCGATTTTTCGAGAAGGCTTTGACAATAGATACTTTGTTTGTATGTGCCAGGTGTTCTTATGAACTCTTTTGGTGACGGTTAAAAGTTTCATAATGTGTTGTAAATTTGCCCAAATGCTCTTTCTATAACTCTGCGAAAAATTTGAGAAAATTGAAATTGGTCTCCAATTTGCAGGATCCTTAGAATCGCCACCCTTGTGGATAAGAATAGTTCTAGCCTTCTTAAAGGATGTAGGTCCCCATCCTTTTAGATAACATTGTTGTTCCAATTAATGAAAGTAGCTTATTACGTGTTTTAATTTTACTATTTCATTAAACTTATCTTTGCCGGGTGCCAGTGTCCATTCTCATGTGTTTTAAGGCATCTGCAATATGAGTTTCTGTGATGCATGGATCAAACATATCATCATTAATATTTGCTCTTCGCATGATAACTTAGGAGTGATTCATTGCGGGTTTGGTTGTTGGGAATAGAAAAATCTCTCCGAGAAACTCATCGTAAAGGATGTTGCTTTCAATATTACATTGAGGACTGTCGTTTTTTGCAACTAAGTTAAACGCTTTTTACGTGATTATAATAGTAGAATGGGGTTTTTTGGTACATGAATTTCTCATTCCGTTTATCTCTATCTCTTCTGACGCTTTTTCAGGATTTGTAGATTCTTTGTATTTCCTATCTTTGGCTTTATACTGCTTGCTTTTTCTAGCATGGAAATATCTACTTGCGGGATGCTTTGGGCCAGGTAAATAATGTATGGAGTTTGATAGAAATTCAGACAATTTATCAACATTAACGTTGAACTCATCTTGCGTCATCTCTGATTCGAAACATGTAATCCATTTGTCTAGTTCTGCATGAAGTAGTTTTTGTTTGGAAATCTAGCGAGTTCTACGTATAAATAATTATATAACTTATATACCAAAAACTGCTATAATTGCAATATATTGGAATAATTTACAAATATTGTTGAAAATATTGTATTTGCGGTAAAATTTATTCCTACATTTCTTGTAGAGCATTAAATAACCCATTAAAACGATACCTGGTTTACCAAAATCCGATGGTTACTTCTTGCGTAACAGGGATTTTAAGAATTATCTTGGCGGCCATTTTGAGGACGCCATGACAGGTGACTTATATGCTACCATGCTTGTCCACCGTGAAAATAACATTCTTAAAGGGGTATTTAACCGCTAAACTCAAAAAATATATTTCATTCAGGCTAACTAGTAATGAATTTAGCAATTAACAGAAAAATTATTGGGGCCACCATGACCTCCCAAAAAATTGTCAACATGGACATTGTTCGAGCTAGGTCCCATCGGCAAAAATCTCCCATAAGAAATAACATGGGACGATCTTTATGCCCCGTGCCCTTGGAGGATTTTGATCCAAAAAAATATTGGCCATTTTTGACGTACTCGACAAGTTTTTCTGTAAGTTCTTTTTATTTTGTTTGTAATTTGGGTAAGTAGTTCGGTCAAAATATGCTGATTACAAGATGGGGTGTGATTTTGGAAATGCATATTTTTGCGTGTTTGAGGGTATATTTGGGCACAGTTTCAAGACACGATTTTATAAAGGGGCATTTTAGATTCGTACTATGCTCTTGTATCTATGTGGCCCAAAAAAAAAGAAGAGGTTAAAGGCGATTTGGGAAAATTTTCCAAACACCAATTTTCGCCAATTTCTGGATCAATGTTTTTTTTAAATCGTGTTAAATCACAGTTACGAGATATAATTTTTTAATCGGTCATTTAAGTGTAGTATTGTGCTATAGATCATGTGGTAAAAAATAATTTTTGGGGTTTTTAGCCCCTTTAAATATGTCTTTTACCATCTCCTAAATTTTGGTGCTGGTTTCGGGATTTGAAATGTTTTTACGCTTGTTCCACGGACTATACATGCTTTATCCGATTGTAATGATTTTTTCACAGAACCCTTATTTTATGAATTGAAATATTCGTGTGAAATTTGAGCGCAATCAAAAAATTATTTCTCATAATATTTGCAATTAAAAGATTTATTTTTATTTTTTTAATTTCTTCGATTTATGCATACATGCTTTATCCGATCATGGACTTATAATAGTAAATATGATCCGATTGTAATGATTTTTTCACAGAACCTTAATTTTATGAATTGATATATTTGTGTGAAATTTGAGCGAAATCGAAAAAGTATTTGTTGTGAAATTCGCAATTATACGCGTATTTAGTTTTTAAACAATTACGCTCATCCAACAACGCGCCAGAAAAGCGTTTGCGAAGCTTCCTAGTTAAATTTGCTATGAATAATCGTCTTGTTACAAAAATTGCATGAATATTTAGGTGATTAAAAATTTATAATTGTTAGGAGCATGTTTAATTCAAGTTTGTACAAATAAACACGCCTTAGTAATTACTAGTTTTGATTAATATCCAAAATTTTGATTTTCTCCGATCCCTGTTACCCGATTTTGGTTTTGAAAGCAAAAGTTATTGCGTCTGAGGTACATCAAAGTGTGGTCCATGTTTCATAGTTTTAAGATGTACCGTTTTCTCTCTAGGCTCTTATTTCTCTCCTCAAGAATTAGCCAGCCAAACAACCAACAAACCACCCAGCCAGTCGGAAGGTTTTCGACTATGTTCAGGTACTTTTTTAACACAGAACTGTTATCGGATTGGGCTAATTTATTTTTTGGTAGGTCATGGACCACATATCAGGTCATATACCGAGTTTCAAGATTGTAAATCTTTCGGGGCGGCATGTGCAGATAGCTGAAAAACCCCCAACTCAGGTAGCTGTATACAGGGTCTCGAGTTATCATCACGTGCGCTTGAATGCGGGCGAACGACAGTCCCCAAGATTCGCATTTTTGTGCATTCTACCTGCATGTCATTCTGTTTTATTAACGACGGAGCGTAGCGACTGAGTGTCTCCATTCAATTTAAATGGCGTTCATTCTGTGAGAGAGGGTGTGTGTATGTGTGTGTGTGTGTGTGTGTGTGTGTGTGTGTGTGTGTGTGTGTGTGTGTGTGTTGTGTGTGTGTTTGTTTCGCATACGTTGCGAGATCAACGGGTGAATACACAACAGAGCCCGAGATCATTTTTCAATCCGAGATCAGCCCCCCCTGATCTCGTTTGTTTTTGTTGCATATCTTGACAGGTTAATGCTCATACGAGTATTTATATGCAACTTTTGCATGATCTCGTTTTGAGTGTGTATACGAAATTTTAGTTCGCGAGTGTACCCACCAGGGCTGCGCTGCAATAGCGCCTATACACACGGTTCACACCCCGTACAAACATCACGCTTTGTTCGAGATCATTTTCAAATTTGAATCAGCCAATCAAATGCTTTACCCCAGTATGGTTTCCACGCACGATTAGAGATCATTCCGAATGGGTTTTTAAAATTTTAATATTTAAGCATCCAATCAGATGCAAAACACAGTACAATGTTTTACACACGTTTAAGAGATCATGCGGAGCTTTTAAATTTTAAATATTTGAAGCGTCCAATCAAATGCAATACACATAATGACATTCCAGCTGCTTAAGAGATCATTCCAAATTTATGTTAATTTGGAAATAATCTACATCATTTAAATAATGTAAGGATGCGTTGGTACAACGCACGCCAACACAACATATTTTCAATCACATGCGAACCACCTGTATTCGATCTACAACGCCATACCATCTAAAATATGGGGACACACCGACTAACATACCACTTACTTCTTGAAGAACGATAAATAAAATAATTAATTATATATTTTGTTGTTGGTGGTTAACTCTCGCCAACACAAGAATTTTAATCAATTGTCAGCCACCTATATATTTATCTACGTTAGACCATCAAAATATGGGGACACACTGACTCACATACCACTCACTTCCTGAAGAACGTTAATAAAATAATTATTATATATTTGTTGTTGGTGGTTAACTCTCGCCCCTCACAAGATATTTTAATAAAAATGTCAGCACCTATATATTTTTTCTACGTTAGGGCCATCTAAAATATGGGTACATACGACTCACATACCACTTACTTCCTGAAGAACGATAAATAAAAAAAAAAATAATATTTTTTGTTGGTGGTTAACCTCGCCCAACACAACATATTTTTAATCACATGTCAGCCACCTTTATATTTTATCTACGTTATACCATCTAAAATATGGGGAATACGACTCACATACCCCTTAATTTTGAAGAACGATAAATAAAATAAAAATTATATATTGTTGTTGGTGGGTTAACTCTCGCCAAAACAAACATATTTTTTATCACATGTCAGCTACCTATATATTTTATCTACAACGCCAGACCATCTAAAATATGGGTACACACCGAAACCCCATACCACTTACCTGAAGAACGTTAAATAAAATATGAAATTTTAACTCGTTGTTGGTTAACTCCGCCAACACAAGATACTTTCAATCACATGCCAGCCAACTATATATGTTCTATCAACAACGCCAGACCATCTAAAATTTGGAAACACACCGACTCACAACCACCAACTTCCTGAAGAACATTTAATAAAACTAGGCCGCTTCGCGAAACGCTTTTCCAGTCGCGTTGATGGATGAGCTTTTTTAATATTTTGTCTAATGATTACGATTTAAATTGGGATTCATTACTGTATCTATAGTTACAAAAACTTAACACCTGTAAAAGGCTTATATTAAAACCTTTATTTCTATGAATTTTCACAATTTCAACTTTTGCTTTCAAAAGCCACTTCATTACCATATTTATATCAATGAAAAATATGAACGTTGTAGCCCCTCCCGTTTGGTCAGAATCGGGTCACGAAAATATCGCACTAAAAATCGAAAAAAAAATCGTTAAAGTACGATAATCATAAGAAATATTTGATCGATTGTACCCAAAAACGTGGCAAGTCTAAGTTCAGAGATTTCGAAGGTCCCCTCCAATTTTCATCAAGATCGCATATGCCGTTTGCCAGGTAGAGAGCGAACAAACAGACAAAACAACAAACAAAACACCCGAGCTATTTTTCTTGGGGTAACGTAAGTGAAAAAAAAACGAAATGTTAAATTGAAGTCTTCACTTCGCTCATCCAATAATAATCATCCCCGTTGTTGGTGGTTAACTCACGCCAACCAATACAACATACTAGGAAAACGCTTAAGTCCCGCCGCGTTGATGGATGAGCTTTTTAAAAGTTTTTAGTTTGCGTGGGATATCTTTACTTTTGCAAGTGCTTTGTTTGTTGTTGTTGTCAAGTTTCTATTGTTACCTGTCAATTGGTATTATTTACCGTAAACAACTAACATTAAAAGCTTTATTTCTATGGCTTCTGGCTAACTTTTTCAACTTTTTCTTTCAAAAGGTACTACATCACCATAACTTTAATGTCCATGTATAATATGAATATGAGCCCCACCCCTTTGGTCTGAATTGCCCAAATGTCACGAAATATCGCACTAAAAAAAAAAAAAAAAACATATTAAAAGCTTTTTTCTATAGATTCTGGTTAACTTTTCAACTTTTTTTCAGAAAGCAATACATCACCATTGCCTTAATGTCTATGTGAAATATGAAAGTTGGGGGCTCCACTGTTTGGTCAGAATCGGCCCAAATGTCACGAAAATATCGCACTAAAAATCGAAAAAAAATCGTAAAGTACGAATTCATGAGAAATATTCTTCGATTGTACCTAAAAACGTAGCAAGTCTAAGTTCAGAGATTTCGAAGGTCCCCTCCAATTTTCATCAAGATCGGATATGCCGTTTGCCCGGTAGAGAGCGAACAAACAGACAGAAATACAAAAAAAAAAAAAAAAATTGGAGCTAAATTTTTTGAGGGGTCAGTTAAATTGAAGTTTTCGCTTCGCTCATCCAAATATTCAATAACATGCGAGCCACCTATATTCTAGGAAAGGTGGCAATACATTCTGTATTTACAGCACAGTACATAAAAAATACACAACGGAGACAAACATAGCAAAGTAGTTTGTAGGTAGAACGAAATATCTTTATGTCTAAGAGCCATCAAACACATAAAGCAATACTGCAGTCCTCATCTGAGGATGAATCTTGTCTAGCTAGCAGTTTTTATTTCAAATAACTGATAGCCGGTTGCTCAGAAATGACGGCGTTATTAGGGTTGATTCAGAGCTGCACTTTGGAAACAGTTCTGTGCCTGAGTGGTTTTCACTCTAAATACAAAATGTATGTTTTTATGTTTTTTTTTTTATTTACGACTACAAACAATTCATGAATTGTTATTATTTAATACAATCCAGAAATTAAAAAATCCATCCCGATCGGGGTTCAAATTCCCGAGTCTCCCACTACATAGAACCCACGTCCTTGTAGAGCCATACGCTTCGGACCAGCGCCCTGATATTCATTACCTTACGCAGGTATGAGCGAGGGTATATTTCTCGATTTGGATAGTCGGGAAATACTCCCATTCTCCACAAAATTATTCTTATTTTAGTGCTTGAACTGCCTATGTATAGTACCATGTTTTATTTGTCACAGTGTGAATTTAATGAGAAAACTTAATTTGCTTCCATTTAAAAGATGGCAGGTTTTAGCCTGGATATTTAGAAGGTTCACTGAAAATGTTATCACGATCGGAGTAGCTATTTAGGTGGTATCGGTTAAACAAGCATAACACACACAAAAACAAACACTTGCTGAACTATATTTCTCCGGGTAACGTCATAAGTGAACCACGCCTGTATTACGGTGGGGGAGTGCGTTGCAATTATAACCGTGTATTGTTCTGTGCTTTTGTTTTTATTTTATGGCGTTTTCCATTGGCATGCACTCGGCGAGTGCATAGATGTCATTGTTGTCAACCTTCACTTGAATTACATTACAAAACTGAACAAATGAAAAGACAAGTGGCAATCCAGTGCGCTATAGGGCGCACTAGTGCGACCTGAGTGCGGCCAATGGAAAACGCCATTAATATCTATTTCTGGTTAACAATTGTCCTGGTTTTATCAAGAAGAGAAACAACTGTATATATACGCAACGACTACCGCTACAAGAAAGAATATGAATATATGACCTTATTCGTGGCCTATTTACAAAAACAAAAACCATGGAGAACCACATTTAAATAACATTTGTGATAACGAAAAATATTCGACTGATCCAATCCAAAAGAAACGCGGCATTTTTAAGATGACTCGTTTAGCATACTATGGTTTTTTTCGTGTAAATTTACCCCTTTTTGCATGCTTAATGAGTCTACATGAGGATTTAAAAGTTTAAAGACAATAATAGGGTATGTCACAAAAATCTCGCACTTATTCCTCGTGGATATTCAAAGATATATGCATCAAAAATCCCGATTCTGCACATCTTACAAGTTCATTCAATACAACATTAGAAATTGATCAATATAATATACGTATGGAATTGGAGTAGACAATATAATATGTGACACTGCACACCCATTCCTACCAGATGTCCATTAGAATAGACATAAAAATAAATTTTATTATGAATTAAATTTTGGTTTTTGTTTGAAGAGCTCGGGCCAACTATTTTTACAAAGTAAAATGCCCATTTAAAAATACGCTTGATCGGCAAATCCAGCTCATTTCACATACCGTCTGGACCACTTTTCAACATCCAATTTTACAAAAAAAAAAAAAAAAATTTGGAACGATGTTTAACAAGGGATGAGAACATGTTGCTATCAGATGACATTTTAGCATTCGAAATATTTTTCCCTGTGCAATCTTGGGAAATTACTACAAATTACCTGTTTGGAGGCATATTTATGTTCTGTTTCTGAAAAAGGAAAGCATTATTGTTGAAATGAGCTCTGATTGCGCAATTTTCACATTCTTACTTGGTATTTTTGTGCAAAAAATAACCCGATAGGACAAACGATATATGAAGGTTACAGGTGATCCAGACTATACCTCTGCATTGTGCGTCAAGCATGGTTTTTGCTGAGCTCATCCAACAGTCTCAAGAAGGATGACTATTCATCGTCGTATCAGTTCCTAGTATTTATCGCAAGATTAATGTTATCTAAAACAAGGAACATTGAATCCCGTATCGTAGCTGCTATTCGGGCAACCTCACCTTCGGCGAACTAATGGAGCGGCGGGCGCACGGAGGTCTGGCGCGAACACTGATAGTGATCCATGCAATAACTTCTTGCTAAGAAACAAATGTAAATAAATAATAATAATAAATTTTATTTAGAGTCTACCCACTCAGTTATATAACTGATTTTCAGTGGGGGACTTTAAATCAAAGCGACCAAGCCAACCCTGCAGGCCCCGATGCAATCGACGAGTGAGCGATAACCAACCAAAGATCAATATTTTTAATAGGAAATATAGCAATCAGTGGTATGGACAGTGCGAACACCCGCGAATCAACGCCAGAATCAACAAGGCCGATTCAGAACAACTCTGAAATTTATTATGTGCTTCGTTGCTAGGACGGCTCCAAAGTCACCGTTTACAAACTCCTAAGACAAGAACTGATGGACTTAAGTCCAAATGAGAAGTTAAAAAACTTCTGACTTTAGCGGGAATCGAACCCTGGACCTTCTGCATTGGAAGCAGATACGCTAACCACAAGACCAACGAGCCACACAAAATTGTGATTAACAACACACAAATTAATTGAGGTTCTAGGTAAATAATAATACGAAATAAAACTTTCGAACGTAATTAACGCATAGTGTAACACAAATACAACAATGTAACACCATACTGTATATATGTAATGTAACATGCATATTCTCAAAAGTTTAATTTTATTTTGGAAAATAACATCTAAGGAGTAAGGATTTGATGTTGATTTTCTAATGACTCGTCAACTATTTTAACTATAATGTTAAAAACATATGCACATACACTCTGAGGAACACATTTTTCTTCAATATGTAGAAGGAAGTGACAAGAACTGTGTTGAGATATTGTAGGCTTTCACGACCCATAGATGACTTATGTATGATCACTGGGCTGTTTCGTCGTGTCGATAATGAGGCACTGCTCGACGTTTCGCCACCCATGTTGGCGGCTTCTTCAAGAGCAGTGCCTCATTATTGACACGACGAAACAGTCCAGTGATCATACATAAGTCAAAAACTGTGTTATTTACATACAACCAGGTGGCTATGGTTTTGCTATGAATTTTGCAAGTCACGCTGTTTACAATAGATGCCCAGGAAAGCGAAAACAAATTGCTGTTCGCTCGGCTGACTGACACCACCTGACACCACTGGTGTTGGTTAAAAAATTTCGAAAAAAAGACACGAAAGTGGTAATGTAGGACTCTACAGTAACACATTTCTAAAGAATTTGTTTTGAAACTAGGAAAACGCTAAAGTCCCGTCGCGTTGATGGATGAGTTTTTTTAAATTTTAGTATGCGTGGGATCTCTTTACTTCTTTAAGATCAATTGCAAAATCATTTTTGTTAAATTAGAATAATTTTTATAAAGTACTAATTGCTAGGGTAATTAGAATGTCAAATATCTGTAGGCCCGAAGTTTGCTTTATGAATGCATTGTAGGTGATTTTTGTCAAGTTTCTACAGTTACTTGTTAATTATTGTTATACATTTCAAAAAACTCATATTAAAACCTTTATTTCTATGGATTCTGGATAACATTTTCAACTTTTTCTTTCAAAAGGTACTACAGCACCATAACCTTAATGCCCATGTAAAATATGAACGTTGTAGCCCCACCCGTTTGCAGGGCCGTTTTTAACTAATAATGAGAACATAGGCACAAATTTTTAGGTCGCCCCCCCCCCCCCCCCCCCCCCCGCAACTATGGAATCCAAAATATCGTTATGTTTATTGTGTGCATACAATGCAATGTTTTCTCATTTCACAAATAATGTTTTCTAGGCAATAGCTATAGGGCCTAGTCCTACATTGGACTGGACATGGACCCGAAGTCGCCGAATCGTTTGTACTGCACGCGCTTACGCGCTTTACGTCTTGCGAAACCGCAACGAGTTCTAGAGACCCTAGGTAATTGTAATTTCCAGCCGATTCTACTTTTTCGTTATCACTATGAAACGCTAGCCCTCGTGATGCTAAGAACTCAACTACGGCAACAATGCGACTCGATATATCTCGCCAATATTTTATTTCAGTTGACAACTGCACTTTTAATTTAGTATCAATTCTTTGCATTGTTTTGGTTCTAGCTATAAATGTTAGAACAATGAACATATAATTGTTCTGTGTTCTTTGGACGTTTCATGCTCTCGAAACCTATTGCCAGCATTTTTCCAATCATTATATCCGTGTGAGATTGTGACTTTCCACCAAAAAGTTGACAATGGGTGCAAAACACTGTACCTTGGGAGGGCGAGTATGTCACCCAGATGGCGGTACACAACTTCGCCATTGACATTCTACCGATGTAACAAGTTTTTATTAAAATATCGATTTTTGTCCGAGTAAAGACGAAGTGAACCCGTTAAATCACCGTCAATGTTTTGATTAATGCTGTGTTTAGCAATGTAATCTATGAGTAAATCACCGATTACCCACGTCGCTGGATAACGTTCACTTACGGATTTTTCAGCGACGTTGTGACAGTTTTGAGTTTAGTAGTAGTTGTAAGTAGACGGTTTCGTTAAATCACTTCTTGTGGGGGTTCTGTCCAAATCAATGAAATCATGTACGGCGATCGCCACAGTCTCACTAGATGAGTTCGGTTTACAATAGGCCAACCTGTGACAATGACATTGCCCTGTGCTCCCTAAGCAATGCTAACGTGGAAACTTTTTCAGCATAGTGTTAAACTCAATTTTTGTAGCAGTCGCGGGGGGCAGAACAAACTGCAAATGAGTGCAAAGTCAGTTTTATGCAATGTTTTGAATTAAAGGGGTATTTAACTGCTAAACAAAAATTATTTTTTCCACCATATGACCTCCCAAAAAATTGTCAAACATGACATTTTTCGAGCTAGGTCCCATCGGCAAAAATCTCCCATAAGAAATAACATGGGACGATTTTTATGTCCCGTGACCTTGGAGGATTTTGATACAAAAAAATATTGGCCATTATTGACGTACTCGACAGCCTTTTCTGTAAATTCTCTATATTTTGTTTTGTAATTTGGGCAAGTAGTTCGGTCATAATATGCTGATTACCAAGATGGGTGTGTGATTTTGGAATGCATATTTTTGCGTGTTTGAGGGTATATTTGGGCATAGTTTTCAAGACACGATGTTATTAAGGGGCATTTTAGATTGGTACTATGCTCTAGTATCTACGTGGACCAAAAAAGAAGCAGGTTAAAGACGATTTAGGAATTTTTCCAAAACACCAATTTTCGCCAATTTCTGGATCAAAAAAATTTAAAAAATCGTGTTAAATCACAGTTACAAGTTATAATTTTTTGAACGGTCATTTAAGTGTAGTATTGTGCTATAGATCACGTGGTAAAAAATAATTTTTGGGGTTTTTAGCCCCTTTAATCAATCTTGCAATCTCCCAGTCATTAATTCAAATATATTTTTTAATTTGGGCTTACATCACGCTAAAAGACTGGGGGGCGCAGGCGCCCCCCAGTCTCTTGGCGCCCTAGGCACGTGCTAGTGTGCCTATTGGGTAATACGGCCCTGCCCGTTTGGTCAGAATCGCCCAAATGTCACGAAAATATCGCACTAAAAATCGAAAAAAATCGTAAAAGTACGATATTCATGAGAAATATTTCTTCGATTGTACCCAAAAACGTGGCAAGTCTAAGTTCAGAGATTTCGAAGGTTCGCTCCAATTTTCATCAAGATCGGATATGCCGTTTGCCTGGTAGAGAGTTAACAAACAGACAAAAAACAAACATACAAAAAAAACACCCGAGCTAAATTTTTTGGGGGTCAGTGAAATTGAAGTCTTTGCTTCGCTCATCCAATAATGAATACAAAATAAATAAGTTTACACAAATTTAGATTTTGTTAAAAAGTCCAAAATTTACTAGGCCTATATCCGTGAACCTTTTGTAGCTGATTAAAACAAAATTTTGAAAATCTATGACTGTAGGGCTGTCCATGTATGCTTAATTGCCAACTTTGCAAAGTTTCATATACTTCGAATGCTTCTTGACCGAGCGAATACCTATTAGCTTTCAGCAAAATGTGATCTATTCCCTCTTGAAAACTAAAAAATTGAACCATTTGAAAGATTATCACTGCTTTTCTGAGCTTTGTAGACGAATGTTTTATCTCTTTCATACTTGGGCGCGTATTAAAAATAAGCCCACTTCATTATTTCAGTTTTATTCGGGATCAATATGTGACAAATTTAATATTTATTGTTACCATAGTTAAAATGGTGTGCAAGTCAATGGAATTATGGCATTTGTTTACATTTCCACCTGAAACTCATAATACGGCCACGCAACAAAATAATAGCTTGAAATAAGCATGTGTACGAAACCCAAAAAAGTTAGCGAAGCTCCTTAATAAACAGATCGTAGTTGGATCCAAAAATAAAATGATACGTTTCTTTCCATCGATTGAATGTCATTGTTGGTGGAGGTGCCGGGTATAAAGAGGGATATAAAAATATAACATGTTTGTCACTTTTATACGCATTCATTAATGGTGTAGGCGCCAGGCACATGAATGTTTAAGCCCTCCCGAGGGGCTTGCCCTCGACATCCCCTCCGCCCCCCGTCCTTACCGCCAGGGTCATCAAAAAAGTTCTGTAACATCCTTGCTTTAGGAGTCTGCGACGTCCGCGGCAAATTCTATAGACAGTGCTGCGATGCTCTACAAGGTATAATTGAAATGGAAAGGAAATGAATAAGATAACCCTTATAGTAATTGCGAAATATAACTATCCCAAACCAAACTTTTCCGTGATAATTCGAATTATAATAATAATAATAATTCTTTATTTAGCTGCAACAGCTATTGCAATACATTACATATTTCACATTTTACACACATATTACATTACATATTTCACTTACAGAAGATAGGCCTGACTAGATATCAGTACATATTTTGATTTCTAGTCTGGAGCCTTATACCAAAAAATAAATAACCATATCCCTTCTAATAATAATATAATATTATATTATAAGTATTCTATTTCTATAAATTACATTGCTGAGACTGAGCTCTATGCAAGAGATAATTTCTTTCTCTAAAAAACTATGCCGGTAAAGACTAACTGAA